>NCKV01000953.1:0-12687 GCA_003675905.2 Leptotrombidium deliense
CTTTTTTCGGCAATAATAATTTTATTGAAAGAATGCATTCGAATTGTGCTTTCAAACATATGAAATTAGAGTCCACATTTACCCGAACAATACATCTCAATTAATTGTGTGCGCAGTTGAATACAAAACGCCTTTCAATTAATATTCTCTTCATTCACTGAGTTTCTTAAAAATGCAATAAATTTAATTTCGCCTTCACTTTACTTCTCATGTTACATGCAATTTGCTTGTGTTCTTCGCTGCAGACACCATTAATTCAGACAAGAATGTGATAACCTTTAACAACGCACATACACACACATAGATTTATATGTCTATGTACGTATATGGATGTATGTGTACATATACATTTGCTTAACTGAGGCCAGCAGTCTCAGTTTCCGCAATAATTGATATTTAGCCTTTATATTCTTCTTTCTGAGAGTATATAATTTCTAGAAACTTTCGGCACTCACTTTACTCCATCTGAGCACATCGTAAAACAGTTTTCGGTGCGACAATTGTTGTTTTAGATATGAGATATTGCGAAATGTTCATTAAGTTTTTGTGTTTGCTTATTTTTGTTTTTTAACGTACTTCGACGCAGCATTCAATTGTTTTGTTGTATGCGTTTCGTGTTATGTGGACATATGTACAACGAAAACGATCACCGCTGTGTCTACATTCATGATGTCCATGAAATGAATGCAACGCTACTTGTGCATCGCTGCTACCAGAAAGCTAGGATTGATTTTCGATTTCTTTGATGTATTGAATTACAGTTAATTGCGGTTAAAGCACAACATTGCACTGCACTTGCAGGGGCAACGCGAAAGTCATCACTTTATGCGTTCTGAACGATTAAACTGCGACAAAAGATTATCGAATGTATTCTCTGGTATTCTCTGGTGCCGGCGAGCAGCGATGTTTTTCGAGATTTAAACGTTCATAAAAATATGAAAACATTAGTGAAACAATGTTGAAGCGAATATTGTGGTTACATTCGAGCGAATAATTGAGAGCGAATGTTGAACGATAGAGAATATGGATATCATTTGCACCATTTTCAAAGTTAAAGGAGCTTCGATAACGATAATGATAATGGTGATGATTCGCTAGAATGATTTTCTTCTTCTTCTACTTCTACTTCTTACTTTTCGTCTTCATTACCTCCTCATTTATATTTGCAAGACATGCATGCTTGTCAGGTACAAATGATGTCTTTACTGATATCTGCGTAATTGTCTACTGGCGCGCTTCGATTAACGAAACTAATCATGAAAAGCAACTAAGTACGAAATCAATGTTTACTTAGTACGTTCGTAAATAATACGCAAATTGCACTTACTCGACGCATTCTTTAAATTTACAAAAACGTTTTCTTTTACAATTATTGAATAATTAAAGAAACAATACGACTCACATTCAAGTCACACTTCGAGATGTGCTCAATCAATTTATAATCACTATTTTAAGCATTCCTTACGTATCGAATTACTTTTATATAATATTTCAGGGAAACCAGAGACGTTCGTTGAATATTATTAGTTCACGTTCATTAAGGAAACACTAATTTCAAAATGATTCTCACGTCGCTATTGATTCAATGATTGTTGCAATCTTGATTGCAAAAGAGATGCCATTTGCAACGATCTTCGTTTCACAGTTCATATTTAATACAAATGTTTTCCTCGAAAAGTAATCATAACAATAATATAGTCAATTAAATGCCTTTTTTCTCGCAGAATACTGATTTCGTTATATTGATGTATCAGATGAACAGTGAATATAATATTTAATATCTTCAGAGATTGTTGTCAGTGACACGATGACAATAAAACAATGACAAAAGTTCCATATTCGCAATTCACTGTTTTTATGCTGAAAAAGATGTTTTTGTTTTAAATATTGAGTGTTGAAAAATGAGAAATTTGCTGAAACTCTGAAGGAAAACAATAAAATGCAATAGACTTATGAAATCTTCAGAGACTTATGAGCGCTGAATATTTTACCAGAAACGAAACTAAATGCATTGCATTATTTTACACATAAATTGCAATAATAATAAAACGCAAATCTTTGTGTATTAAAGAAAATACGTCAGATTTGTTCCGTTTCAAATATTTCAACATTAAAATAACGAACATTTCACTCGATTTATATATTAATTCGAGTTTTGTGGTTTCCACTTGTCTTTTAAAAGTTAAAGATAGATGAAAGATGCATTAAAATTGTAGTCTTTATTAATAAAGAAGTTTGTTAGTTTGTTAGTTACCTGAGAAAAGCAAAATAAAGCTTTTAGTTTTACAATCGTTTTTGTTTCTTTCTAAATAGTGTGTCAATAAGACTTTAACGCTTTGCTGACCGACTTGTTGGTCAAAGAAACAACTTTGTTTTCTCACTAAAATCGTTAAATAAGGATTTATCGTCAGTCGCTTTTATGGCTTTTCTAAACACACATTTTATGGATTCTCACGTTTTAGAAACAGTGAGACGTGTTGCGAACACATCTGTCTTAATTCAGCTCTTCACTCAATTATTAATTACACACTTAAATACATTTTACGTTCTTTCAATGAACATAAATGTGCATTAAGTATTCTGTTGTTTTGTCGACCAACTTATTTTTCTTTGCAACAATTTTTTACAACAAAAAAAGGAAACACTTTCCCTTTTGATATTTTCAGCAAAAATAGGAATTGTTTCGAAGAAGAAGAACTGAAATTGTACAGAATTTAAAGTATTTGAAGCGCACATTCTGCGAAATCAGCTTGAATTATAGTTTGAAGTTTAAACTCGTTGAACACAATGAATTTAAACGTCAAATGAATGAAACATTTATTTAATTGCATAAATGTTCGTTGATGAACATTGATCGACGCAATCGATTAAACTAAAATCGAGTACAGTCACAGAAATATAAATGAATCGTTGCCAAATGAGTGTAATAAATTAATGCAATAACTTTTATTTTTATTTTCTATGTCGAATTTGAGATTACAATTTAAATATGAAATATGAATTCAACTTTATGGAGAGTAAAAGTGCATGCTGTGTTTGTTTATATATTCGCTTGTAAATTTTGAGTTCATTTCAAATTCAAACATAATTTTCAATTGATTGCATCTTTGAAATATTCACTGAAATATTCGCTTCCTTTATTGAAATGCGCAAAAAGTAAAATGAATTATTGTTTAAGAAGTGTTGCGAAAGAAATATGCGTTAGTGAAATTCACGTAATATTAATGTTAATCAGAGCGCTTCTGAATTACAAAATACTGCAATGTTACAAGAAGCGTTTACATTCAAATTTCGTGAATACATTTTCAAATTTACATCTAAAAATTGAAGTTTATTTTAAATTTGCCAGCAAAACAAGTATTGCAACGAGTTTGAAGTCGAAATAAAGAGAATTTGAAGACAGAGATGCGATGCATTGCATACACACGTTTATCAGATTCTGTTTCTGTTTCTGATTCCGTTGGGCGCATTTCGTTCACTGAATTCGATGCTCACTGCTTCTGCAATGGTGAACAGTTTGAAAGAGATTTTTGTGTCTTCTCTTCTCGTTCTTGTTCACTGTAATCGTTCTCATCTTCTCTCTTCGCTCAAATTACAAACTCGCTTCTTTCTCAATGTTCATTAATTAATTTTTGATTTAATTAACATTAATAAGACCACTCTTCACCCCTTTGTTATTAAAACTCAATTCTTATCATATTAATTACGTGTTTTCGCAGCTATTATTTTGTTTTCTTTCGTTATTCTTCTTGCAGATTATAATCATTCACTGTTTTCAAGTATTTTCTATTATTAGAAATAAAGTGGTTCATGTAATATTTTCAAGTGCATCACTTGATTGAAATCATTTTTGAAGAGTTTATTTTATAAGCGATTAAAAATGAAAACAGACCAATTGAGACCAATTTATGAACAATTGTTTTTCTGATCACAAATTATGCATCAGAGACGAGCTTGTGTCCTGAAAATATCTTCCAGTATTTGTTGGTTTCGGAAAGAGATTAAAACGGCTTTCATTTTGCAAAAGAAGATTAAGAGAGTGAAATATGGTTATTATTCTGTTTGAAAGAAAATGGAATTGAATAGAAGAGAGAAATGAGAATGCAAAGTCCAGTTATAAAGATGAAGATTGGTTTTGCATGTCACCTGCATTTGACATTCAAGTGTTTCGATTTGATTAACCGTTCCAAAAATATACGCAACTGTTGTTGTGTAGAGTTTACGGGCACACAACTGTTTCCATGTTTGAGACAATCGAACAATTTCAGCATGCTTCGTGAACGCAAAACGTTTTTTATAACAAATAGCAATGCTTCGAGAAAATTGTGTCAAAAAAGAATAAAGATTGGAATAATAGATCATTTGAATCAATATATCTTCGACGTCGTCTGTAAGCAGAACTCGAAAATGTGTCTTTAAAAAGAGTAAATCGAATTTCGAATCACATTTAAATTACACATTTTGTGCGACGAGTTTCATTTTAATGAGCGATTCGAAAAATGAAAAGCAATCGAAGAATTGCGTGCTTTGACTTAATTGCAATTAAACATACTCTCATTTCTTGTGATTTTACATTCGAGACGAACTTTAAAAAATAAAAGTACGCTTTTATAGTATATATTGCTTTTGTGATATCGACATATTGAAGGCGAAAAGGTTTCATTATTGCAACTCTTCGCGAATAGTTTGCTTGCCTTTTCAATTCAATTGAAATTAAGAATGAAAAGTGAATTGAAATGTATTTTGTTTGCGATACCGTGAAAGAGATGCAGACTCGCAGACATATTATGTTGAGTCGAATGTATGTATTGCGAACCATTGTCGCGTAAATCACACATTAATCAAACATGTCTGCTGTAACGACGTTCAATACACGACTCACAATTCTCGCAACAATTTTAAATCTCTGCAATTTTTTACGTTCGCAACGAGCAAAACATTGCTTTTATGCGTTACGCAAGAGACACATTTTTAATGTTGACTTAAATTTGTATTTCGAATAAAGCAAATTAGAGTCGTTAATTTATCAATAATAATAAAACTTGCTTTTTGCAATTGAAGTGCAAAAATGTGTTATATGCGTTGCAAAGAGTAAATAAATAACCAAATTTTTCATGCGCTTGAAAAATCGACGTCTAAATTGTGTGTCGAAAGCAGAGATGAAACGCAACGAAATGTGTTTATTGCAAACATTTGTAAATACGTTTTATTTAATGAAAAGAGAACAGTAAATTATCGCGTTGATTGATGAATGCAACTGCGAATCTTCGTTTGAATGCAAGTGAATTCAAAAGGCAAATGCGAACACATTTCATTCAATATATTCGAGATTGAAAATACAGTGTGTGTGCGAAACACGAAATGAGTGTCTGCATTGTTTCTTTTCATTTCGATTGGCAATTGCTTCTCTGCTTTGCTTTGTTTCGTTACTCAAAAAACTAATTTCAAACATTCATACTGTATTCAATCACAATCCCAGTTTCGCAACGAGTTGTTTGTTTTTGGTGAAACGATTCGTTTGCAAATATATTGAAGCATTTCAGAAGCGTTTAATCTTCAGTTCTAAATTGAAATGTTACAAAGCAGACACATTTCGACAGAAGAACAGAATTCGTTATGAATCGTCGAGAAAATGAAAATTTGCGCACTTATGTTTCGCTGAGAAAGTAATTTCAGCACTTTCGATGCTCGCCACGTTCTGTTTGCAAAAAATTTGTAAATTTCTGTTCGATTTTCAGATTCAAATAACGACTCTATGTGTCTCAATATCGCTGAGTGCATACGTCGCTCTTTTCTGTCTGTTTTCACCAAAAATATACATTATTCTGTTTCATCCCGACAAAAACGTCCGCAAATTGACGATGAACAGTGCGACGTACAAAAAGCCAACTTCGAGCACGTGTCCAACGACGTCGAACCACGGTGAGTGTGTCATTAAGCACTGATCGAGTAGGTCGAATGTTTTTCGAACAATGCGCGTCGCATCCAATTGCATATTATTGATTTTAATTTATTTTTATCTCATTTCGTATTGATTTTTGACATTTTACACGCTTGAGTTTGCAAAATGTTGCATAAAATGTTTAATTCGCCGTGAATATACTTGCAAATTCGTAATGATTTTAATGTTAATCACAAATATTGGTTTATTAATACGTGTGAATGTGATGTTGCGTTTGTAAAGTGCGGTTCAGCATCTTTTGTTTTATGTGTTTTGCGTGTCGACTGCAAATTCTCATCGATTTCGTATTTCGTTTTTCAATTTTCATTGCACTTCGGAACGCACTTCTTTTACTTTCTATTTCAACTTGAACGTTTTATTTAAAGGATTATACGAATGTTGTACGTGAATGCACTGCGAGTTATTCTCGTAATTTAATGAAATTACTTTCGAAACCACAAAAATGTTCGAATAATGAATTGTTTGAAAACAAATACAGTATTAAAGAATGCGTTCCGAAATACAGGTTCGAATGTGGATCAAATAAAATTAACAGTTATAACAGATAAGAGTAACGGTGGAAAGGCTGAGGAGGGAAATGTTATTTATCAAAGGCACACCGCTCAAGCTAAACACCAGCCGGAGTCGAAGGAAAAGGAAGTGGTCGACGACATCCTCGAAGACCAGGACGTGAAAGAGGACAGTTTAGCCTCCCTGTGATCATCGCACGAGATGCGAAAGTGACAATTATTTTGTGAACGTTCAATAATTTTAAACCGAAAACTGTGTACGACGTATGTGCGTTGTTTAGTGATCCTAATGTTAGCCAAAACTTTCATAGAACTTTCAAAGTTACGTGTTTCTCATTTTCAATTCTCTAATTCTTCAGTTATTGTAAAAGTTGAAAAGAAAAGAATCCGTTTTCAGGAACAGGTCGTAAGTCGCACAAAATTTGAGACGAAAATTGCGCGTGACCTGAAAGTGTATCAGACAACCGAAATGAGGCAATGTTAACAAGTGTTCGTCTCATGCAGCAGTCGAAGAATGCATCATTCACAACACTCACCTGTCCTATGAATTGCATCCGAGCTTAAATCAACATTACTGTTATCACCGAAATCACAGTAAACACACCGTAAACATCACTCATATTGTTTCTAACGAAATTAGAGTCTAACGAAAACGTTTGTACAGTAACTCATTGATTTATACTTTACGATATTACGTTAGATTCGAGCTCTAAATATGATTCAAGTGCCCGTCAATCAATGTTATCGATTAACTTAAATGTCGATTTTTAATGTAATTCGACGTATCTTTGTTTTGTAACACAAACCAAACGCCAGCAGATCTCAGGGCGTTTTTCAGGCCAGTTCCATCGATGCAATTGTATCTCAGCTGTAGTCTGCTAATTGAAGTTCGCTGCGCCAAATTTTAATACCCGAGGGGCTTCGGTATTAACTTTTGACTTGAACCTCGCTTACCAGACTACACATTTGTGACCACCGACGATTATATTAAAAATGCGTTTTTTACTTAGAACTACAAATAAATAAACAATGTTATCATTGATCACTTCATTCATTGTAACTGTTCATTAAATAAACAAACAAACAGTTGTTAATTAAATGTGAATCTAATTCGACAAGTTCAAAAATTCTAACAGTGACAAATTCATACGTATTCGATGTGTGCACCGAAATGTGTTTCAAATTCCAAATCAATTGTCACTGTTTCTTCAAGTAACTATTTATTGAATCGTATTGAATTCTAGTTCGGCAGAGACCGCAGCAGACCTTTGCTTTCAAATATAGCTTCTATTGATTTTGTTGAAATTCGAAAAGTGAGAATCGCTTATATAGTGTTGAAAAATAAAAATGAAATCTGAACGAAGATTGCTTTTATCATTTGTAATTAAATAAATCGTAAAACAAAAACGTGTCAAGACTGAAGAATTGAATTTTATTTACACGAGTGAAGAAGACTGAAAACAATGACGATAATCGATCGTTTGCTTCCGAATTAGACATCAATCATTGGTTCACCGTAATCGAAGTTTGCAAAGCAAGTTGAGCATAGAAAATGTATGGAAATGAATGAGAAATTGTTGCAGTTAAGTGAGACAAACAGAGTGTTTACGTTGTGTTTCGGTAACAGATGTTATTTGACAATAAAGTTTGCAATAATAAGCTTGCCAGTGCGCTTCGGGCGCATTCTTCATCCTCATAATTCCGAAATTGTTTGTCGTCGAATCTGGAAATAAAGCTTTTGAGTCTCTAATAAACGATATAATATTTGCTTTTTATTTCGCTATTAAAGCGAACAGAAACAAGAAAACAAAATCGAATCCGGAACGAAAAAATAACAACGAAACGAGTAATTAATTCGGGTGCACTTTAAAGTAGAGCACTTTGAGTGCACTGTTCATCTGACATTTTATGAGAAAAACAAAAATAGAATCGTTTTTAATTCAATATCAATTCAATCAAATGATCGCATCTCGCATCCACTCTTTTCTTTCTCATTCGCATCGTTCATTCGTCGATTGAATCAACTTTTAGCTTTGCGACTGAAATTAAATTCGTGTGTCACATTTCATTTAAACATTATTGTTACTTACATTTTTGAAGCACAAACAATAATAACAAACGACGTCCGAGATGTGTCAATATTTGAAAACGTTTTATCTGTTCGTCGCAATCCGAACGCGAATAACAAATTCAAACATACAGCTGTGAACAAAATAATAGCTGTAATTTGAGCTCATAGCAATTTACGTCCATGGAAACCATTTAATGTTATTTTGCTCGTAACTTTACAGTACTCAGCAAAATAAATGTGAGTTCGCAATTCGATGTGTATCATTGAAATGGATGCAAAAATTGATGATCTTCAACGTACTGTTTTTGCGATAAACTGTAAATCTTCCATTTATAATCAATGACTTCGATTTTTTGTTTGTCACTGCACTGTATCGACAAAGCCTTTCGGTGAAAATAGTTTGATTTCAAAAATCTGAAAAACTTTTCTAAAAGCCGCTTTTACAGCCAAATCTATTATTTTCCATTTTTTCACTATTCTTTGATTTATTTTGAGTAACAATGGCTTTTACTTGTAAAACATGTCGACTGGCAGTTGTTTGCAATTTTCGATGTCACGAAAATTTGGCGAAACAAATTTTTTGGCGCTTTTCGAAAAAATGCAACAAAAGAAAGACGCTATTCACTGTCACTTTCAATGTGTGATTGAAATGTTTAAATTTAAAGTGAACAATTTGACAACAAAAACACCTTAGATTTCTAGCACTGTCATTGTAAGTAGGAAGCTGTATTCTGTGTCAGTGGATTCAACTTTCTCACAAGTTCACAGAAATCTGATGATCACGAGAAATCGGTTGACAACATATTTCCTGATTGCACTGTTCAAACAAAATTTTAAAAAAAGGTTTTGCAAACAGAACGCTGTTTGAATGCAAAGCGCGTTTTGATCAGTGATCAGTGATGACAGTGATTCTGAAATGCATCATGTTCAGCGGGAAACGCACACATGTGTGCTCGCGATACATTCAATTGCTTGGTTTCGCCTGTACAACATTTATTTGTTGAGTAAACATTGCGATACATTCTTTATACAAGCGATAACCACTGTGTTTAAACCGTAAAAATAATATTTTGTTTAGAAAATAGCGAATGTTGCATTTATTCCGAAATTGCGACAGCAGAAGAAGTCGTAGGAACGTAAACCACGGTTGCATTTGCGAATTCTGCAGAAGCGAGCAAATGTTCACCGATAACTACTTTGTGTTCACTGCTTGTTACTGGAATAGGATTACCGTCAGAACTTTGCACTGCTTGAGAAATAGTCTCGAAACTTTGTTCAGTTCTCGTCTCCTCCTGTACTGGACTCGAGAACTCATTCACCGGCGTTACTGGAGGCCTTTGTGCAGCTGGTCGTTTATTTTTGCGTCGAAGTCTGACATTTCTTCGATAACAATCTATAACTCCTAAGGATAAAATGTTTCTGATGCATTGCAACGACGAGTCGGATACGATTCCAGGTTGAAGTACAATGCAGTTCCAAACTCGCCTTATCGTATCTCTGTCCTCACAAAGAACTTGTCCGTTTGATGTACAACGTCGGTATACATCAATAGCAGCTGTTGAACCGCCGGACGTTAAACATCCATTCACCGAAGACTTGAACTCGCTCGAAACGCAAGATTCATCGGGTTCTGCAGTAATGTCAGCTAAACAAGTGATTTACTTTCACAACTCATTGCTTACCGCACAACAGCATAAATGCGATGTATCCTCGCAAAGGATTTCTTCTGCTATACAAAATAACCCTTCCATTCGTAGCTCGCTGAAAGCTCGCCGTTTCCTCAACATTCGCAACATCACCGCAATCATCACATTCGCTCAGCACTAAGTCAAAGCACAAATATATCGCGATCATTAGTGACACTTTCATTGTGCCTTCTTCTTTGCGTCCACAAACTTGTGGTCACAGTTAAATTATGAATATCGGTATGCATATTCACCTGCTTTTAAGTTAAATATTCAGAAGCGACACAAACTCACTCGCAATGTATTCACAACTTCCTGCAATGTATTCATTTAAAGGGCAAACTGCACGCTTTTTTACTTTATTTTACTCGTTCATTGTTCTGCGAAACATTTATTGTGCGACAAAAGTTACACAAATGACACAATACAAGCGTATACAACAATGACATGTTTTTTGTAATAAAAAGAAATTCAATAATTAGTACACACAGAAAGTATAGCATTTCGACTTTCGATGCAACTGACTTACTAAGACTTCTGAACTTCACTGTAATTAATCGTGAACACGCGTCGAATTTCTCAATTTCAAACTGAAATGTGAATGTTGATGTTTTTGAATGCTTCATTGTACACAAATTGTAATTTGAGTAACGAATGCATTCATTAACTAGGTTTATTTCACCGCTGTGTTCCAATGAAAAGCTTTATATGTAAAAAGAAAAAACGAGGCAGTATTTTGAACAGTGAACATGCATGCGAGTACAAGTATCGCGCACAAATTTCAATTTACATTGTATCATTTATTTATTCAAACGTGTGACCAGAGCTAAGTTCGAATTCATTCATGCGTTAATTGCATTCTCGGTGCAAACTTTTTTGCATAACTCAGTAATCGTTCGCTTAATGAATAAAACACGTCTGTTTCGTATGTTTTTCTTTCTCGAGTCTAATTGCTTTCATTTCGGTTCACAGTAAAGTCAGCCTCTATTTGCCTTCTTTAACAGTGAATATTGTCAGGAGAACAGTGAGAATAACGAATGAAACTGTTCTGCATCGAGCATCGCATTGCACTTGTGTTTCAACATGTGCAAGTCTGATGAAGGAAGCGAATATGCGAATCGTGATATATGCATGCACCAATTGCAGCATACTCGTCGCTGTTTCACTCGTCACTAATTACTGAACACACGTTTTTCTTTCTCAAATATTAATTATAAATCAGAGAATTTGTTTTTGCTTAATTTGCGTGTCACTTCAATGTCTCTTATTTCAATGAATTAATACTGTTTTGCAGAGAGAAATGTGCGCTCGCTGCTGTCATGTGAAATTATTAAAATTCCTTTCCTTTAATTAGATATCATTTTGCATTTCATTTTTATAGCACATATTTCGTAATAAAATTCTATAATTTTATGGCATAAACTGTTTGGTGTGTGTCACATAAATAAGCATCACAGTAAAACGCCTGCGAAAACAGCGAATCTCACATTTGATACACTAACTTGTAAAATGATCGTATTTCAAGCAACGACTGTAAACATGGTCACTGTTAACAAGAGCGTCATTCAAATTTAACAGTAAACAAAAGCGTTTATACGCTTTGTTTGCACACATTTAATGCGATTCAAATAATTTATTGAAATTTAAAACGAGTGGAAAAGTAACAAATAAATGTTTGATAATATGCGATAAATTTCGAAAATCAAAAAGTTTTGTTGTGAGAACAAACAAAGCAAAACTAAATTAAGCATTTCTTGCATTGGAAGTATGATCTTTTCCTCCACTTTCGTTGCGTTTTCTTGCTTTTGTCGGACTTGGATTTCTGGCATTGCTTTTCACGTTATACTTTGCTGTAGTTGCCATCGACTTTGTTTCATTGCTTCGTTCTTTCTGACCTGTGCTCACTTCTCGAGAATCTTTCGAAGAACTTTTAGTTTGTGCAGCTTTCATGATTTGCATCGATGATGCAGACTGAACTGCATTTCGCGAGTCATTTATGGGCGTCGATTTTCTTTCCATTTCCAGATAAATGTCAATAGCCGAGAAATCTTGGTCCTCATCTTCCGAATAATCATCGAGTTCATCATTAAGCGCGATCAGTGTGGTTACATTCTCGTCGTTCTCGTCTTCAAGTGATCCATTTCTTGTCAAATAAAGTGAACTTTCTGTTTCGATCGTTTTCGATTTTGGAGTTGATTTCTTTTCAGTTGCATCGACGACTGGAAGAGGCAGGCAGACCTTTGCACCGATAGCCAACAAACACAAACAGATAATCGCCGAATGCATAATACAGACTACAGCTCAACTTGATGAATATTCAACTTACTCGGTTCATTCGAATCGCAAACAATTCATCTCTAATGAATCGAAGCTTTGTGGACGTTGCAAACATTTTGCTACTTTTATACAACTGATTTGTATTTGCATTGCTGTCAGAAAATTGCTTGCAATTGATTTATG
>NCKV01000954.1:0-12680 GCA_003675905.2 Leptotrombidium deliense
AAAATTTCATTTCACTGCATTTTCAAAACACATTGGCCCTATCAGGTTGAGTATTAGTTTATAAGAAAATTTCGCATGAAATACTGAAATTTTGCCAACCCTACTTACAACCTTAGCAAACAACCAGTAATGCAACTCACTTTTTAATTCAAGAATTTATGTTATTTTAATTCGTTACTTAATTAACCCTGAAATCAAGGACTGCTGGGACCTCAAGTTTCTTGGTCTGTAATGGTATTGATAAAATTCTAAATACTTATATGCGAACATGAAGGTGAATTTTGTGTAGCATGAAGTGCATTACCTTTTCCCGATTTCATTGCCACAAAAATACAGTTTGTAATTGTTTCTAATAGACCAATTATTGTTTATGTTACATTTATTTTGAGCTATATAACCAAACAAACAATTATAATCGAAATTGAATCAAATTTGATATTATCCAGTGTCACGAATGCATCGTTTAATCAATAAATTACAAACAACGAAAATATTGTTTTCGAACTGTTTATTCGACTAGTACTGTTACTTAACAAAAGTTAGCAAAAAATTAAACGATAATTGCCCAATTGATGTCAGATAAGTCAATTTATTTATCCCTCATCTCCCTTATCGGTAACTGTAGTAATTGGTTGCGGTTCGGACACAGGTTTGACAACAACGGGTTTGTTAACAACCGCAATTGGATTTTTAAGCTGTTCAATTACCATCGAAGGCTCCACTACTTTTAGGGATAAAATGTCAGTAATAATTTCAAACTCAGTGTCTGTGCGTCTTTTTAAAGGAATTGAACCAAACTTTGGAAACTGAGCGATAAATTTAACGTATCGATCTTTAAATGTTACTGCAATTGATTTAATTTTACTTCTGTATTCTGGTACGTTGTAGACAAATGTTTGCACAGTTCTTGCACACTCAATGATTCCTTCCAAATATCTGTCTTGTTTTGGTGTATCTTCGACCGCATCAGCAGAGACCAAACCAACTGTTCGAACTATGTCATCTAATCTGTGAACCATTCTAAGTCTTTCTTCAGCATCATTCATCATTGGGATTGTGTTGTAACCGACATTCTGAGATGCATAGATACAAATACACCTAAATTCAGCTAAATCAAGGATCTGATCATTTTTCACCATCCATTTGGTCCACTTCACTTTTAGTTCAGTTCTTCGCACTGAATTAAAAGGTGGTAACCAAACTGCTTTACACCACTCTTCCTTCGCAGATTCGAGAGCAGTGAAATGTCGCAAAGCTCTGTGGTCTTCATATAATTCATTACTCTGTATCATACTTCCCAAATCACAGTAAAGAGTATCGATTCTAGCAGTTCCATCCCAACGAACATCGTCATGGATTCCTTCCACAAATGTATAAGTCAAGTTGGTTAGTGTTGCGACATCAAGTGTTGAAATTCGATTATCCCAATCTGTGAAGCATTGACACCAATGCCATAATTCGACAAACACTTCTTCATTAATCGAGTGTCCAACGTCCAAAAGAAATTCACCAACCATTTTCCAGAACTGCAAACAATTATTAAAAGTTTTTGTATTTAACAAAAATTCGTACCCCGAGCCAATAATTTCCAATCCATTCGCCAAATATATTATGCATCACTTGTAAGTCGGTTAACATAAACTGTGGAATCACAATTCGAACAAGTGTGTGCATCAGTTTTAAAAAGAAAAGTCCCAGTCGTACCCACACTGAAACATTTTAAAATAGTTTCATAATTTGTGAAGATAAACTAATTTTTCTCACATTTATTGTAGAATGGAAAGAAGTAATAGATTGCTTTCGCTGGTGAGTACAACACTCTTAGAACCGTTGGAATTGCACGCTTGACACAACGAGCTATTCTTAATTCCTGATACGTGCTGTCAGTGAATCGGAACAACAGAGCTTCTCTCTTGTATCTGTGAACAAATTTATCAGCTTTGTTGTCTCCAGGATATTCCAAGTGCTTTATATCCTGAGATGTTAAACTTCTGTAAATGCAGTACAAAAATCTAAGTGCTTCAAAAAACCAGTCGACAATATCGCGGACGTAGTCCATCAAATCAGTGAGAACAGTCATAACATCATGTACAATCAACATTACGACCCCACTGTCATAACCACCTTTACACATCGGTTGAGGCATTTGCCAATCACCAGGATTACACGTTTCACAGTCATCCGTAAACCAATGGTCTTCGTATCCCTGAGTAAGCGGCGGAAGCAAGTGTTGCCAAGTGTAGCATAATTTCATAAAACCAAATGCAGAACCCGAGGATGAATGCAGAAGAACCAAAGAGAAAATACACAATACCCTGAGCAACATTTTCGTTGGAAAACAGTGCCTATGATTGTCTGAAATTTGATATCGGAAATGATGTTTCCTAGTTCATCGCGTTCAACACATTTGTAAATTCCAATTTTCTTTTCAAAGTAAATGACAAAGTGTAAACATCGTTTTTAAGAAACACAAATGTGTCGTTCAGGTTAAAAGACATCGAAATTCAACATAACAACATAACTAGCGTTGGATTTATGTTGATCAAATTAGAAACATTATTCTGGGTGTGAAAATAGTGTGTAATGTGTATTTGTTTCGATACAATAGTTGTTGGGTACATGTTATCCAAATCCGAGGAGTTTAAAATTCATTTATAAAGATCGTTTATTGGCAAAATCGTTAATAGCAAACATAATCAAATATAAAATAAAATGAAGCTTACGGTTTTGGTTATAGTTACAGTTCGGTTACAGTTATACAGATAGGAAAGTTGCAGAACAGATATGAAGAGAATAAATCTTTTGTTTCCATAGATGCCCCAACGATTGTATTGAAAGGGTGCATAAATGCACGCAATAATAGATACACCTTTGTCAACATTGTTTCCTTAAATATCAAAAGTTTTTGTGATTGACAATAATTTTTTTGACAAAGATATTTTTACCGTTATGTGTTCACTTTATAAGTTAATAAAGATGATTATTATTATTTTCATTAAGATGAACTGCGAAATTTATCTGCAAACAATACATTAGTGTCAGTCTTACCAAAAGAAAGTGAACTTCACGCAATTATCGAAAAATATGTCTGAGTACATGTAGTGTTCTACGCATTTATGTCAAAATTCTAGCCTTGATAATAAACATCGTTAGTTTTGAACTGTTCTTTTGCTTTACTTAAAAATCTCACGAAATTTTTTAGGATCATGATTCACGACAATAGTGTAATGAAATGAAGTGAGCATTTGCATTACCAAATATTTGGTCAAATTCACTTTTGACAACATGTGTTTTAAAGCAAGTATTAAAGATAAGGTAAAGTTATCGCAGTGTCATGTTTTCTGTTTTTACATGAATTTTACATCTCGATAGCAGTATGTTCGAAGAATGATTGAATATTAAAGTTATGTTAAAGTGCATTCCTGACTAATTGGCACATCTTTTTGTTCGATACGTAAAACTTGAGACAAGTTTGTTTATACGCGCATCTGTGTTAATCCTCGTTTTATTTTTAATCCAGTTTAGGTTTGGTTGTACGACAGGCATGACGAAAAAAAAACTTTTGTCACGTTTCATAATCCTTAATTAGAAATACAATTGAGTGTAACAGTGGAATCTCAAAATAAGATGTCTTCGGGCGGAAAAATTTTGTTTCAAATTCAGAGATGTTCTTATTTCATAGATTTTTTAAATGAATGGTTTAATTGTTGCGGAAGAAATTTTAGTGTCCTGCATTCGGAGAACCCTACTTTGGAAATTCCAGTGCACTGTTATTATCAGACTTCGGACTTAATGCCTAAAAAATCGCTCGATTATGAACTAAAAATGCAATAAAATTTCGCAATTATTAATTAATCCGATTTCGAGGTATAACCGCACCTCGTAATATTCATTTTATAACCGCATGTCGTTGTAGGCGAGGTAATAAAACTGAAAAATGTCATCGAAATTAATACCGCAATTACTGCGGGATGATAATTTCCGTAAAAGATAAAAATTGAAGCATTTTTAGGTGTAATTCGTAATGTAGTTACTTTTGCTGTATACAATAACAATATGCTATGATTAATTGCTAACAAAGTCAGAGTTCAAATTTCTAATCACGATTAAAAATGCAAAAAACGCAATTATTCATTTTTTAAATTTCTAACGTTTGTGCTCTACAAATCATATTTATGTATTGCACATATCTCTAGCAAAAAAATTACAAAATATAATTATTTGTAGTCGACAAGTAATAATATAATAATCACTTGTTAATAAAGTTGTCGATGTACACATTACGCTTATTTTTATAAACAACACAAGTGACTAACTATATTGTGGTGTGAAAAACGTTTGAACGTGTTTGAAATTAATACTTTAACAAACCTTGACTCACTGATAACATGATGAGGATTTTGTTGCTCTCAAACATAATTTTTCGGTCGAAACTGTATGTGCACGAACTTTTCTAATTGAACGAACGATTAACTACACTAGCTCAAAATTATATTTAATATTTACACCTCATCACGATGACTCCACATGACTGATTGGTGAAAGTGAACAGAGATAATGACAATAATTTTGAGCGAAGTTGTATGGTTCGTTATTTTTATTTCTTGTTTATTTGTGAATCAGTTATTTTACAGAATACCTGTGTATATTGTGAATATTTATTCTCAAAATTCTATGGTAGAACGGGACATAATTGATAAATTATCTCGACTCGAAAAGTGTTCTCTGAAACCTTAAACTTTACTCATCTTCTATTTATTGTCATGTCATGGTTTTTAACCGCCTCGCATCACTTTTAAATAGAAACTTTTAAACACTCATTCATTCGAAAACTACGTTTAATAAATTGCAAAAGAGTCGACTTTATCAAAAGTCGGATGTTGGAATCAATAAAATTTTTAAATGTGCATAACATGATATAAATTCTCAAGGCAATGTGTATTTTAAATTGCAACTAAAGAACCTGAAATATATTACAGTTATTAAAAGATTAGAAGTGTATTTGTTTTTTAAGTTGAAAAGTGAGTCCTAAAATGCAGTGCACAAACAAGATGCGTTAAGAATACACAAATTTGAGGAACAGAAATCGTCACTTAAGTCACGCCTATTGGACAGTGTTCGCGCAAAAGAAGTGAACGTTGCGAAACAGCGAAAGTGTTCAATTGCTGTTGAAACAGTGACGAACAAACGTCAGCCTTCAAACGCCCAAAAAACAAAATGTTTGCGACAAAGAATGAAGCATTCGACTTGTCTGTTTCAGCCAAAGGTCTTTCCGGAAGAGACGTGTTGTCGAATTCGGATCCGCAATGCATCGTGTACGTAAGAGAAGCTGGAAACTGGAGTGAAGTGGGAAGAAGTGAAGTTGTCAGCGATAACAATAACCCGGATTGGATAAAACGTTTTTCGTTCCATCATAACCCGAACGTAAGCCAAGAACTGAAATTCGAAGTTTTTGATTACGATCCGGCATCCGGTAATGATTTCCTCGGTCGAGTTGAGACAACACTTGCTGTGATTTTGGGCGCTGGTGTGAGTGGATATAGAGCCCCATTAATCGGTGGAGGTTTTAGTGGAAAAAGTAGAACTGGTGGAGAACTACAAATCAGAGCAGAAAAGTCTTCAGGATTGAGTAATCAAAAAGTTACTTTCCAGTTTTGCGGCGAAAATATTGAAAGCAAAGATTTCATCGGAAAGTCAGATCCTTATTTAGTCATTTCTCGATGTTTACCAGACGGCTCGTTTGCTGTTTGTCATCGCACAGAGCATGCGAAGAACACAAAGAAACCAGTCTGGAATGCATTTACGGTTGATGTTAACAGTTTGTGTAATGGAGATTGGGACAGGATAATCAAATTTGAATGTTTCGATTGGGATGATGACTCTGAACATGATTTCATTGGATCGTGTACTACTACCCTCAAAAAACTATCTGAAGGTCCGTCGCATGGAAATATTTTCGAACTTGTCAATCCGAGAAAAGTTGGCAAGAAAAATTACAGCAACTCTGGATTTCTGAAACTGATGTCTTATTCGATCGTTGGTTCGGCGCCGATGAAAGACAAGACTGCCAAGCAACAACCAATGGGTGTTCCAAATACAGGATATCCTGCAGCCACTTATCCACCTCAGCAGGCTTATCCGAGTGCAGGTTACCCACCAACCACAAATTATCCTGCGAATACTTATCCTTCGAGTAATTACCAAGCAACTGCAGGATACCCACCACAACAGCCAAATCCGTACGCTGCGAGTGCAGGATATCCACCAAACACTGGTTACCCGTCTAACGTGGGCTTTGCTCCACCTAATCCTGGTTACCCTCCTGCAACCCAAGGGTATCCACCAAACCCGGGTTACCCTCAAAATCCAGGTTATCCACCCAACACAGGATATGCTCCCACTGCTGGCTATCCGCCAATGCCTACGAGTTATCCTCCTGCACCTGGAATGCCTGGATTCACTGGTAGTCAAGCTCCACCGTCGTACCCGGGTTATCCTCCTACGCAGTACCCTCCTTACCAGTGATTGATAACAATTTATTTGTTTATTAAAACCATTGTTGCAATGAAAGCGATTGTGAATTGTTGTGGATTAAAGCAAAAAATTGAATCTCAAACGATAATGTGTGCAAGTGACGTTTGTTTGTCTACCTGCGTTCAGTGACGCCAATAATAAACAGTGGCGGCGCTGCGAATACTTATCGCGTGACTCCAAACATTTTTAATCGTTTTCATCGATTGCGGACAATATTTGGGATTTATGTCAACCGGTGACGGAACACCAGACATCCTTCGATACGTGAAGTGTTGCAGTGCTCCATTTGCTGCTTTTGGTACAGACCTCGCTGAACATGAATGTTACGAAGACGCGATTTATTTTTTGTCGATTGCAATTCAGTATCAGCGAAACGATTACAGACTTTACTTCAATCGCGCCTTTTGTCTTCTTGAACTGGACAGAAACGAAGATGCACTAAAGGATATCGAAATATGCATTTCTCTGAAGAAGGATTGGACGAACGCGCTTTTCAAAAAAGGACAGATTTTGGCGAATATGAATAGATTTGTAGAGGCGCAGAAGACGTTCAAAAATGCGTGGCGTATGCAACAAGGTGACTGTGATGAGATTAGAAAACAGATAACGGGCAGTTCTTACCAAGCATTGCGTCAACAAGGTTTCGACCCAATTCAGGCTGGGTACGGGGCTATGTTTTACTTAGACATCGAAGAAGCTGCAGACGCTTTGAAGGCTGGTGCTTTGGAAAGCTGGTTGTATCAGTGGAGAACAGCGAAGAAAAAAAAATATTTCAACAAAAAGAATCGTCCGCTAACACCTATTACTTATTATTGATCTGAGGCCAACCTAATACAGTCGAAATTTGTGTTCATACCAACACTCTTAGCAATTGTTTATCATTCATTATTTCAAGTGTCAAAATCAAACATCGAATAGTAACTTCAGTATTTTAATTTTTTAAGACGTCACTGTATGTGCAATATGTGAGATTTTGTAGACTGCGACATACGAAACCATATTTTTAATTTGTAATAATAAAATAATAATAAAATTTGAAAAGTAAACGTAAAGCGTGCAGTGAGCGGTCGCAGTGGAGAGGTGTGCAAAACGAGCGTTTGGGTCGCTGTGCGCTGAGGGGGAAAAGTAGGGGAAAACGGGGAAAAGTGTGAAGCAAAATCGGGGAAAGAAAAGGAAGAACACATCAACAAACAGAGTACGATTTTCACAGCGATTTTCGTGTCAAAATTAGAAAATTGTTTGAATAGTGAATTTTGCAGTGGATGTTTCACTGGAATACGACTGTTGCGACGCTTGCAGAGTCGAGATTTAAGTAAAAGGTAAACTGAAATGAATGACATTCAGTTTTGACGTTTCGTTTATCCTTAAATGGCAAAGCGTTAATTCGACTCCTTTTGCAGCAAAATAACAAATTTGGTGCACATATTCGAGTTGTTTGCGGTGTTTGCTGCTTCTGTGAGTACAATGCTGCGAAACGACAGTAATTTTGTGATTGGAGCGATGAACGCAGCGTTCGGCGATCTGTCAGCGAGCGTTCAATCGAACAGTAACTCAACGGCCGTTCGATTAGCAGAAAGAGCAAATGCAAAGGCCGAGTACGATAAAGACTATTACGGAGCAATCCAACTGTATAACGATGCGATAAACCACTGTTCACAAGACTGTCGAATTTATCTGAATCGATGCCTGTGTTACGTGAAACTTGGCCTTTTCCAATTGGCACTGGACGACGCTCAACACGCAATTAAACTCAATCCTACTCTTGCTAAATGCTACTTCAGAAAAGGCCAGGCGTTGTTCGGCCTAAAAAAGTACAATGACGCAGAGATCGCTTTTAAAGAAGTGCTGATTCTAGATAATGATTGTCCAGAAACGAATCAAGAGTTAGTTAAAGTTAGATACGAAGCTCTGTTGAGTTTGGGATTCGATGAGACTTCCTCTTCATTCGCGGCTCATAAATACGAAAGTATACAAGAGGCAACAGAGGCTTTGCTAAGCGGATCTTTGCATAGAAATGTTGATTTGGGTTTAAACTTGGGATCCGCTGCAGCGGCCAGAAATGTTAGAGATATTTGGACACTCGAACAAATAAATGATACTAGAAGCAATCAAATTGCGAATTATGGTGGTTTGAGCAGTTCAACTTATGCTCGAGCTTCAAACGTCGGACAATTGAGTGGTTCGCCTCTTATAAACAGCAACACTAATTTAAGACATGATTTGGCTTATATTTCTGGTTTAGAACAAGCATCGGAGGCATCGCCAATTACTTCAGTGCAGTTGACTCCTTTCTCGCTTAATGGACACATCAGTAGTAACGGCATTAATTCGACTGTTAATTTCACAAAAACGAACAGTAATAGTAATATTAATCACAGATCTGTACCTTTCAGAGGAAACGAATTTGGTTTCGGTTATAATGAGAACAACGCTATCGATTGCGGCAATAATATTTTGAATACTTTAAATTCGAGTAAATGCAGTATTTCTAATAATCAACAGAATAATCATCAGCTAAACGTGTCACAATCAATATCAGAAAACGTTTTTGGACCTTCGACAAGCAGAAGCATTAATATAAACGAATCAGAGTCTGGAGAAAAAGTGTCGGCAAATTCGTCGTCGAACGGTTACTTGTACAATCCTTTCAATCAGCTGCCAGATTCAAAACTCATCGATGCGATTGTTCCGAACTTAATGTCAAGTGGACACATTACAGCAGTAAAAAGCGTCAATGCTCTTGTTAATCAGAACAGTAACTCAGAAAGTGGAGAAAATATTAATACGTCGGTACCTACGTTAACGAACACCAGTGATTTCAACGTTCAAGATGGCAATAGTAACGAGTCCATCACTCAATTGCATTGTTCACCGTCTACTGCTCCAATAACGACTGCTCGTCACCCGACTTCTTACAGCGATATTGTTAAGCGAACCAAAAAAGCGGAGGGCACAAAAACTGTTAAAGCCAGTGAAACGCACTCGAATTTATTTTCGAATGGAATCGACGGGCGGGTGGAGAATGGAGACTCCGGAAATGATCGTAAAAATGGTTGTGAAAGTCCAAGTAGTGGAGACAGCAAAGATACAAAACAATCGTCCGGCAACACAAACGCAAATGTAATTTCGAATGTACCGACGAATTTGTGGGGTTATAATGGATTAAGAGTGGCGAATGTGTCAAATAGTTGCAGTAAATCGACTCTTCTGTCACTGTTTTCAAAGCACGGAAACGTTAAGCTAATTGAGCGAATAAACAATAAGATAGTAGAAAACAATTTGTGGGTCTATTACGACAATCCGACGTCTCCTGTTGAGGCCATTATTCGACTGCAAGGTGCTGTCATTGAAGGAATAAGTGTGAATGGATCTCAGCCATTGCAACTGTATTTCGCACCAACAAACGATCAAAAAGATCTCAAGTTTTCGAGGCCAAAACAGCCACCGGACAGCAAAGGCGAATGTTACTACTGGAGAACCACTAACTGCTTTTCTCGCAATAACTGTGACCTGTTACATATCCCTGCGAATAAGAATATCGATGCTCAAATTTGGATGAAAATGAAAGAACCTAAAGATAACAATCAGGATGGAGTATCACTAAACGGTGGTCACTGAATGAACGAAACAATAGCTCTCTTCAATTGTTTTTAGCCGAAAGCTAGGAAATTAAAGTTTAAATTTAAACAAATGCTTTTATCATTGAAAATGTCAAATTAAATTGAGACTGGTTTAAATTAGTTTTATTTACAGTTCTTTGTTCTGTTCTTTTTTGTTGGCTTTTATTTTATGAGATCACTTTAAAATTTAGAGTAAATATCAATATTTTGTCATCCTTTTGTTTTACTTCTGTATAACTGCCGACTGTACCTGTTTTTTGCCGATTTTTACTCTTAACGAACATATATACAAAATGTGTAAAACTTTGTTACCACGTGTAAGTAATAATAAACGAATCTTATCAATAATCTTGTTTCTAACAATACTCATGCTGACAAATTCTCATTTTTTAAAAATCGAACAGAACTGATTATCCAATAAATGTTTTGAAATGTTGAGTTGGTCCCGAATCAGCAAGTCTCTGTGTCTGCTTTTGAACAGAGAAAAAGCCGAATAGTGCACATCGTAACAATGGCCGCATCAGAGACTACTGTCATCCAAGTGACCAACATCGCTCCTAGCACTACTTTGGAGCAAATGACAACTCTATTTGAATTCGTCGGAAGTGTCCGTGAAGTTAGAATGTATCCGAAAGAGTGAGTAAAATTTTTAGTTTCTTCACTGTACTATCATTGTTATTTTGCAGTGATTCTTCTCAACAAACATCGAAAGTTTGTTTCATTCGGTTTGCAGACACAAAAAACGTGGATGTTGCTCAGCACCTCACAAATACAGTGTTTATTGATCGTGCTTTGATTGTAACACCGTTTACAGATGGAAAAATTCCAGACGAAACAACTGCTATGAATCTCGCAAACTCAGGCTTATCAGGAGGTTCTAACAGCGGTGTTGTTAGTCAGGTTGTCACGACTGGACAGTCTCAAGTGATTACCACAATTGATCCTCGACTTACAGCCCTTGGTTTACCTCAATATCCTCCTCTTCCCGCAAATATGGATCCTGCAAAGATCGAAGAAATTCGTAGAACAGTTTACATCGGAAATTTAGATTCTTCTGTAAGTATGAAAAACCTCTTCGCTGAATATGAGTGTAATTTTGCCTTTAGATTTCAGCAGAGCAGCTTCTGAAGTTTTTCAATCAAATAGGAGAAGTGAAATATGTTCGAATGGCTGGTGATGAATCGCAACCTACGAGATTTGCTTTTGTGGAATTTACAGAACAATCATCGGTAGCTAATGCACTTCAGTACAATGGAGTTGTTTTGGGAGGCAGGCCATTGAAAATTAATCACTCAAACAATGCAATTGTTAAACCTCAAACAAGAAGCACAGAAGCTGCACAAAAAGAAATTGATGAGGCTATGAAACGTGTTCGGGAGGCTCAGTCACTTATATCGGCTGCAATAGACCCTGGGTATTTAAAAATTTTAGACTTACCCGATAGTAAAACAAGAAGCAGGTCGCGATCAAGATCCAGATCACGTTTAAGGGATAGGAGCCGATCCCGCTCTCGGAGACGTTCGCGGAGTATCACGAGAAGATCACCTTCAAGAGAAGTCAGATCGTGGGAAAGACCGCGAGATAGAAGACGATCTCCAAGACGTTCGAGATCTCGAGAAAGACGTACACGGTCTCGTTCAAGGGAAAGAAGACACCGAAGACGAAGTTACAGCCGTGAACGCGATTTACGAAGACGTCGAAGTAGGAGTCGAGATAGAGAACGAAGTAGTCGTAGAAGACGAAGCCGTTCTCGTTCTCGAAGTAGAACTAAAAGAGTTGAAGAACGTGAAAAGGAACGTGATAGGTCTCGAATTAAAGAAGAACATATAGTGAAACCTCCGGAACGTTCTGAGAGTGAAGAGTTGAAGGTGGAGGGTCCAGCTTTGCCACCCGACACTGTTGATACCGATTTAACAAAAGAAAAAATTAAAACTGAAGAACCTCTATCCGTTGTGGACGACAGCTACGCGAAGGAAAGGTCAATAGAAGGCCCGTCAACCCCTCCACCGAATCCAACTCATTGTGTTACACCTCAAAATGTTCTTAGTCCCCCTACAGTCAGAGCACGATCCAAATCTAAAAGTATTGAACGGCACACAGCACGAAAATCACCATCTCCTGTTCGAAGACGACGATCACGTAGTCGGACTCGTAGATCACGTTCACGTTCTTATTCAAGGAGTGATCGCCACAAAAGAAAAAGGGACAGAAGCCGAAGCAGAGATAGGTACAGAGAAAAAAGACGGAAACGCAGAAATAGAGACGACAGCGGAGAAAGGATTAAAGAATCAAAAGTTGTCCGAGATTATGATGAGGAAGAAAAAGGATACGATTCCGACGAAGAAGACATTAAAAAGCGAAACTTAAAATGTAGTCCAAGAGAAAAATCGTCTCCAGCACGTAAGAATGACTAGAGTGAGTTGAGTGTATTTCTATTAAGGATTGAGTTATAAACCAATTACTTTCAGTCATTTTATCAAACCTAATTTTTACATTATGCCTCAGTACCCATATGAAGGTTATTAT
>NCKV01000955.1:0-12673 GCA_003675905.2 Leptotrombidium deliense
ATGTTGTCTACAGAATCACGTCACTAACCACTTTGCATTTGAGGTTCAATAGAATTAAAGTTGTCAGCGAAGAAATATCAAATCTCACTGTAAGTTGAAGTAAACTATTACACTGAATTAACTTTAGAATGTTGGCGTAGAATCTAACGATGTTAAGTTTACGAGAAAATAAAATTAAGGAATTACCAGCTGGCATTGGGAAATTAACTCAGCTGGGAACATTAGATGCTTCCAATAATCATCTTGAACATTTACCTCCTGGTAAAGTTACTTTTCACTGCTTCAACTGTTTTGTTGGCTCTTTCAAGTGTGTCTCATAATCATTGCTTTTTCAGAAATTGGGAACTGTATTCAATTGACTACATTAGATGTTCAACATAACGAGCTTGTCGATGTTCCTGAAACGATCGGTAATCTTAAAATTTTAAACAGACTCGGTTTGAGGTAATTTGCATTGAGCATTTCTTAAAACTAAAGTTTTATTTCTAAATACAGATACAATAGACTTATTTCTGTTCCACGTTCGTTGAGCAACTGTATAAATATAACAGAATTCAACGTAGAAAATAACGTTCTCTCGCAACTGCCAGAAGGGTTACTTTCTAGTCTCTCAAACTTGACAAGTTTAACTTTGTCCAGAAACCAATTTGTTTCTTATCCAGTCGGAGGACCTTCGCAATTCTGTAACGTTTATGTAAGTGAATTATGAAACTACAGAATTTAACGGTTAAATATGCAGTCGATTAACATGGAACACAATAAAATCAACAAAATACCATTCGGAATATTTTCGAGAGCAAAGAATCTAACGAAATTAATTATGAAAGACAATCAGTTAACTTCGTTACCGTTGGACGTTGGATCGTGGACAAATATGGTTGAGCTTAACTTAGGAACCAATCAATTGACAAAAATTCCTGATGATGTCGAGCGTTTGGAGAATCTTGAAGTTTTAATTTTAAGCAACAATACTTTGAAAAGATTACCAAACACAATTGGGAACCTAAGGAAGCTGCGTGTTCTCGATTTGGAAGAAAACAAATTGGAAGCTTTGCCAAATGAAATTGGTTTGTATGATTAATTGAAACTTTTGTTACATTGTCGTTATTCAGGTTTCCTTCGCGAACTTCAGAAACTGATCCTTCAGAGCAATCAGCTGCAGTCACTTCCACGCGCGATTGGTCATTTATCGAAGCTTACTTATCTGAGTGTCGGAGAGAACAATTTAACGTTTATTCCGGAAGAAATCGGTGAGTACTATCGATTGAATGTGGAGTGTAATTGTAATGATGATTATTTTTTAATAGGAACGTTGGAAAGTTTGGAGTCTCTTTATATCAATGATAATCCAAATCTTCACAGTCTCCCATTCGAATTGGCGCTTTGCACAAATCTTCAAATAATGAGCATTGAAAATTGTCCCCTCTCCCAAATTCCGACCGAAATAGTCAATGGCGGCCCATCTCTAGTCATCCAATTTTTAAAGATGAAAGGACCTTACAGATCGATGTGAATTTATTTTTGGGTGGTGTACTGATGTCCAAAATGTCCATACATTTATGTGGGATGTAAATGTTGACGAGTGTAAAGTTGGTTCTTTGACAAAGTTTTATATTTTGAAGCAATCAATGGTTGTACAGAAGTACGATTATTTTAGTGGTTTACACTTGTATTTAAAATGTCGATTTCTGCTTTTAAAAAAGCATGTTAATAGAAGCAGTAATCGAGTGCTTCTAAAGCGCTTTTCAAAAGAATAGAGGAGGAAAAGGCAATCCTCGCCGTATTCCAATTCTAGCACAACTTTCTTTTTACGACAAATTCGCGAATAGTTGGACTCCGAAAGCTCTGTTAAACATTTGTATTGTGTTTGTTATTCGTTAATTTAAGCCGGGTCCTGTTCAATGTATACTCGATGTTAACTAATATCGCTCAGAAAACTAAGAAACCGTTGCGTAACTATAAAACGATGTTTCGCTTTTATTTTTAAGATACAAATTCTGAATTTTGTGTGAAATGAGAAATCATGAAATGAAAAATTTAACACTGTTATCAAATAGAGCACAATTAACAGATGTATTCTTTACCGATTGACTAAATTACATAAAAAATTAGTGTTAAACGCGAAAATGTATTTTATCAGGACTTCCCACTGACTATTCGACGTTAGAATGTATTAGTTTTCGATTATTTCCAATAAAGTTTAAATTTATTACTTTTCAGTGTACTTCAGAGTAGCGAAACGAACAATTTTTGAAAAAATTAATTAAATTATCAGATATTTAGTTGAAGAAGTACTTAAAATTTTTAAGAAATCGAAATTAAATGTATGAATTTGATGCATGCGGGAAATGATAACGAAGTTCACTTCGAAAAGTGCAGAGGAAACTGCGACGACACGTTATACATCGATGGATCACCGAATGGATGCGCCGACATATATGAGGACGGAAATTGCGGATACTGCTGTTCATTCATATGATACATAGACGGTGAGTGCATCATTGGTCGAGATTTTTGCGAACTCTTTTCCCGACATTTCTGATCAAACTGTTGCCGACTCCACATCGTTTGTCCAAGAGTTGAAGGACGAGCAATCGCTTGTCCTGAGTCAATTCTAAGTTGGTTGAAGTCTAACCCATGTGACATCGGATATTGTTGCGACTGCGATGATAATGAAAAATCACCAAACTCATAAGAGGGTAAATACTGATTCAACGGTTGATTCATATAGTCTGGATACCGTACGCGTCCTCCAGTTCGCTTTTTCACTTTTATTTGATTTGCTGCAGGTTTAGCCCACGTTATTTCTAATTTGCATCCTTCATTGCTCAATGGACACTGTTCTTCTCTTTCCTCTTGCTCTGTTAGCTCTTCCAAAGCCATTTCAGCCTCTTCTCTGCATGAGTAGTGCACAAATCCATAATCTTTAATTTTCTTAACACGTTCCAGTTGCAAAGTGCCGCCGAGTGAAAAATAGATACGAATATCCTCCTCAGTTACACTACTTCGAAAGTTTCGAACGTAGAGAATTTTCACCTACAAAAAACAGATAAGAGACGCAGCAACATAATGAACAAACCTTAGACATAGTTTCCTCGTCAACTTCGGGCTCTGGATCCGCCCAGTCAACTTGAATGTCGTGTCCCCACAGCTTGATTTTTCCAGGAAGTAACTTTCGTCGCGCCATTGCAGCTCCGCGATGATTTTCATATTCAACAAAAGCATATCCTCTGTTTTTGGTACGATCACCTCTGTAACTATGAACGATTGCGTTAACCACACCATCAGTAACTTTTCTCATCTCTTCAATAATATCTTCTCGTGTCTTGTCTTTCGGAATCTTCCCAACAAATAATCTGCAATTATCTAAAGATTTAACGACACCGATCTTGTTGCCACGAAGATCATAATTGTTCAGTTTTTGAACAGCCATTTTCGCATCTTGTGGATTAGTATACATAATGAATGCATATCCACGATTAGTTCCACTGAAATCCATCATCAATCGCAATTCGTAAATCTTTCCAATCTTGGAAAAGAGTGGAACGATTTCATCTTCGTAACAATCTCGAGGAATCTTTCCAACGAAAACTTCTGATCCTTTTCGTGGTGGACTTCCAGTCCAATCCGGAGGAGGTCCAAATTTTCGCTGTCCATTTTCTTGTACCATTTGATATCCTGAGCGACACAGCAACTCTAGGAGAGCTTTGTCTTTGCTGGTACTTTCAGCACCGTTTTCATACATTGTTATAAAGTTAGGATTAAAAATGAATTCAATTAATTAAAGATCAATAAGATAATCAACAGCAATCGACGTAAAAATTCTGAAATGTTCGTGATTTCGTTATTTCATTGAAAATAGAACTAATTTTTAATGTCGACTGCGAAAGGCGCTCGAACTGTTCTTCGTTGGCGCTCGATTGTCGATCGTTACTTTTTAAAATCGTATTTTATTGGGCGATTCGGAAATAGATACATTTGATTGCGAAAATTGTTTGCAACACGTTCACTGTGCGCTTTACTTTGTGTTTCCCCTTCTTTGCTTTCCCTTTTATTTTCGCAACTTCGCGAATCAACACACAATGTGTCCGTAATACTGTCTCTTTCGTCGCTGTTTCGTATTCTCGTTCGTCAGTCCCTGAATTTCAATTCTCCCACGCACTACTGTGTACATGTGTATGCGAGATTTGAGAAATCGAAGCACATTGTCACGATATTCACTTTTATAAAAATAAACAACAGTAAATTCCAATTTACATTGTGAATTTATATTCTCACTTTATTTACTTGTGACTGCATCTGCATTTGGTGTAATAAATGTTTTGTAAATATTCTCCTTCTGTATTCACTTTTCAATCACTTGTAAATGGACAGCGTCAGCAGCTACAGGCATAGCCTATAAAACAGGAGTCGAATTTCTTACATGAACAACGTGAATATTAGTGTACAATAAAAGCCGTTATCGCAATATCTTTTCAAGCTTAAATAAGTAAATCTGAGTAAAATGTGTTTTTGGTGCACTTTTAAGTTTCTTCGCACTCGAATGCTTTAATATACTTGCATTCAATACATAATGCATTTGCTACTGTTTCCGCCATAAGCCATGTTTGCCGGCTGAAAATTTTCTCATTCTCCTACTAAATGACAATATTGCGTTGGAGTTGTATCTGACTAAGGAACACAGTTGGTCCCGGAAACTGTCATACTCGACATTTCTGAGTTCAATGTCACTCAAATGAAACATTGAAAACTGCGCGAATTAACGGCACATTTTGCGAGCTTGCATAAACGCACATTGCATTCGGTCCCTTGTGAGAGCACTTTTTGAACTTAAATCATCGCTTTAGTGCAACAAGTTCGCGACGCTGTTTCAATTCGATGAGAAAATGGTGAATTTCAAGAGAAAAAAGAAGATTGCTGTCAAGATTTCGAATAAATTTAGACAGTATTATAAGTCTCAATTGTTTTGTGACTTTACTCTCTACATTGGCGATGAAGCTATAAAGTGTCACAAACTAATTTTGGCGGCGGTTTCTCCGTTCTTTGAGAATTGGTTCAAATGTGACGACAATGTATCGTCATTTAAGGTTTACAACTTCTCTTTTGAACAGATTAAAGCTCTTATTGATTTTGTATACACCGGACATTTCTCATTGAAGAAGAAAACTGATCTCAAAGCTCTTATTTCCAATGCAAATGTTTTCGGAATTGAAATTAACGAAGAAATGTTGGAAGTGGTGAAAAAAGATATGGAAAGTCGCCCGAGCTCTGCAGAATTGATGCCTCCACCACCTCAGCCACAACAAACCAGCAGTTCACAAGCGGTACTCTCATCTCGTTTCGTAGATTTATTTGGAGGCGACGAAGAAAACGAAAACGAGAATGACCCTTCAATGGAGATGGATGCGTTTTTGCCTTACTCACAAGTGATTCCACCAGCACAGCCAGATACTAATGGTCAAACCAATGATGACGCACCGGGTGATGAATTCCTTCCGTTTTCACAAGTGATCGAGCCTAATGGAAACGGCAATAATACCCCAACTGAACCAAAAACCCCAGTAAAATTCAAGTGCAACGTTCCAGGTTGTAAGCATTCCTTTCCTAAAGAGCGTGAATTGTTGAATCACAAGCGAAAGTATCATGAGAAGAAGAATTTCAGGTGTCCGGTTGCGGCTTGCAAGAAGAAATTCGAGCGAGGAAAAATGTTCGCAGATCATATGAAAGAGAAGCACCCGGATTACGTTAAAGAACGATATGCTAAAAGACATCCAGATCATGACAAGGACGACGAGGAAGACGACGATACAATAATCAGCTGTACTCCTGATATTTCGGTATTAAAATCAGAAGTCGACGATTCGGATAATTCACAGAATATTTTCAAGTAAACAGCGATGTTTCGTAATCAATGTACAACTTTTCTTGATAGATATAATTATTAATCTGCTCAATACATCTTGTAATTATGAATTCTTTCTTGAGTTAATTTCGCTGGCGACAATTTTGATGCCTTCCCAAATTTCTTCAGCTGTTGGAAGAATGTACTGCCGCGGAAGTAAAAAACCATTGTCTCCACGGTCGCGAAGCTCGACGATAAAACTGTAAGTAATGTTTGCGAAGTCATGTGCCCAATCTGGCGATGAACCTGAAGTAGGGTAAATTGTCGTTGCAATTGGTCCATAACGATAACTTTCTCCATGTTTTGATTTCACTAAATGTCATTTGAATAATCACATTTTGCAGTGAATTGATGTTACGAACCTGCTTCAATTATTTTTTTGGTAATGTTGTGCAATTGGTCCACATTTCGTGCTTTATTGGTTGTTGTGTACCCATAAGGATACATCCACATTTGTGAATAAGAATGCAACGTTAAGAATGCTTTCACATTTGATCCCAATGCTATTTTGGTCATTAAATCTTTATGCTTGCAATTAAAAAGTACTTACAAAGCATTGTGTCTCTGATTGCCTTTGACTCTTTTTCACTAAAAGCGTAGTCTCCACGAAATATTTCTGAGCACGGATTTCCACTCGTCGATGAACCACCGAAACTTATGTCAAAATTTCGATTTATATCAACACCTGTTAAAACAAGTTTACATGTGCTACTTAATTGCCTTAGTGCCCGCATTATCCGACATGTCGTTGTTACTGATGCAGACCTCTTTTGAAAAATGGAGGTTATAACCAGAAACATACCGACGCAATTGTTTACCTAATTAAGTACCTTTTTAAGTTAATTTTACAAACTCGATTCTATACAACTTCAAGATATGTTTCGGCTTCATTCGAAACTTTGAAAGTTGTCGACTAATATAAACTGAATTAGGCAGTTCAAAAATCAGCCTTTCTGTAATGTCAACGGCATGTCGGTTAATGCAGAGGGCAGTACGGTACGTATCTAACCGATGCATTCATCAAAAAGTTTCCAAGGATATCGTATTGGATTTGCTTTCGGAAGAGCTCTGTTCTTTCTCCACAATCTGTTTGTCCACCAGGAATACATGTAACCGTCCGGATTGACAACTGGCAAAATGTACCAGTTGTATGTTTGAAGCAGTTTGTTTATTTCGGGATCGATTTCGTGTTTTACAGCCAACTTGTAAATAACGTAAACAGCAGTTGCGGGTGCGATCCATTCCCGAGCGTGAATACCAGCGTCTATCCAAATAACTGGTTTTGATTCGTTATAATTATGTCCTAACTGTAATATACACTTACAGCAACATGACTGCATTTTAACGAACCTTAATTGCTCTAATTTTATGGAATTCGTAAGTTTCTCCGATCGTGATAACTTTCGCAATTTTTGGATATCGTCTTTCCATACTTTCCATAAAGTTATTTATCTATATTTTGAGCGCGTACACTGTTTTCACAGTAAGGCAGTTAAATAAAAACTAACCTCTTCGTATGTGTGGTAATAATCTAAGCGAAAGTCGTCCAAATCGTGACGTCCAGTTAAATACGAGTTCCTTAGAATTTGGTTATTTTCGATCTTTTCTTTATCGATAATTTCTTGAATATTTTCGATGATGATTTTAAATGGTAAATAATTGTCTTTCAAGTGCTGTTCGAGACTTGATTGAAACTGCGGAGAAACGCGACAATTTACACTACTTTTACCGAATCCTGGTTCTTGCCAGAAATCAATGTCCATCTTGTCGAGCATCGAATTGAGTAACTCAACTGTCGTTCGGTTGTCTCCAATTTCGATGGAATACAATTTATGATTAAAATAAGATTTCTGATGAAACAGATCGCATTTCACTGTGAATCGAATCGCGAACCACATTAAAAGAACAATAAGTTTCATTTTTATTAAACGGCCGTCAAAACATAAGTTTTATTGTAAATCTGAGATGCTTTCGTTTAAAGTCAGAACAAGTTTTTAAATATTTTCATGTTTCGTAATGAATTTGTCGATAAAAGTCAAGTTTTTCAGTCTATTTTTTAGTTCCTGTTTTTTGGAAACAACATTTTTTACTTTGAGTTTCATTTTAAAGCATCTTTCTGGAAAGCGACGCAATAGCATTTCGCGAACAGACCGCGATTAGCAAAACGACGTTCTTTATTTCGCTTAGAACAACAACACATATATAAGCTCCAGCTCAGCACAGTTGACGACACATCGCTGTGCTTGTCGTCGACGAACAGCACCAACCGTTTATAAATAATATAAGTATAAATTAGCAAAATGCAAAAATAAGAAAAAGCTGCTAAAATTCTAGTGTCGTAAGTGTAAACAAGCTATATTCGCATTAAAAAACATGTCAACAAATATGGCAGTGATTCACTTGAATAGCTTGGAATGATGGGTAATCAGCATTTCGAGAACCATGCATTCGAGTTGCCACGAATTCACCTGAAAAGGCATTAAACCGATGTTCGGAGTTCGCATTAGCGTTGGACAAAATATAGTACTCAAGTTATACGGAGTCATCAGATTACTATCTGACTGCTGCGAAACGCGGTGCAGATGTGCAATCAGATACTTTAGTGTCTGATAGTGAGCAGGAGGTAATTTACTGATTGCTTCCTTCAATTCACTGATTTGATCGTCGAAAGTTGACTTTTCTGAAATTAGATACACGTTAAAAAAAGGTTTTTGCGTATAATAACTTACTGACTGCTGCGAGAAAATAAGGATAACCATCGAATGTTATTAACGGTATTGGCAGTAAACGAAAATATAATTTTAAAACACCGGTGATTACATGAACGTCGTCGTAACTTTTCAAACAACTCTCGGACTCCTCTAAATCAGCCTCCAATTTAAGTTTCAAATTTTCGACGTCGTCTGCGAATCCCGAAACACGGTATAATCCTTCAATGTGTAAACCTGTGTTACAAATTAGCATCAGTGAATGTCGCGTGGAATAATCATAGATACCTCTATTTTCAATTTCTTTTACACAGAAATCAACGACAAAAGGTCGAACAGTGTTGTACGCTTTTACAAATGTGGTCAAATCAACACCAAACACTCTTCGGATGTGGCGGAGATCAGGACAACAATCATTTGGCACCTTTTCCGAGCACTTTCTGTGAGCATTAAAGCCGCAGTCTGTTTTTTAAGAAAACAGATAAAAAAGTGTATATCAAAACATTGCTTACCTTCGCATTTAACTCCTTGTCCCAATAAACCCCACATAAAATTTCCGCAGAAATCACAAAACGGTAAACCCATAAAATTATGAACTTTAAAAGAATGGCTTTTTTCAAACAACTGGACGTCCACTTTTTCATCGAAATCCTGATCGACTTCATCTTGATAATTGTCAATTCTAGTAACTTGCATCTGTGAACGTCGCTCTTCTTTGCGTTTCGCTCTGCCTTTTTTGTGTCTTTTGTGAAGTGTCATATAAGGACTTTCTTCGTATTTGCAGCCACTTCCCAAAGCAGAGATGTAATCGGCTGCATTCGCTTCGATATACAGAGTGATAAGTCCATCAGCCACAAGATCGTGAATTGTGTCGAACCGTTTCTCACCGACGTAATGCTTGCCGTCATAGTATAATCTGAAGTTTTTCACAACTCCGTTAAAGCGTAGACTGAGAGTGAACTGTCCCGGTGTCCGAGAGGATTCACGCACCAAATAGCGACCGTCTTCATTGATCAACAGTTTGTTCGACTCATCACGACTCATAATTCCGTGGTATTCTCTTCCGTAATGCGATGGCTTCTCCAAAATTTGCTTGTTGCAAACCACTCTTTTCGGTGTCGGAGCACGAAGCTGCAACTCGTATAAATAATGTTTCCATAGATTCAACATATTCTGGTTGCTCTCATCGAAAAGCAGTCCATTTTTGGCCATAATTCGTCAATCTGTGACTAAACGACAAACATTTCTTAAGAATCCGGAGATTGCAGCGACAAGCATCAATTTAGTTGCTAAGCAACGTTCCGACGCCACCCATTCACTGTCGAACTCTCAGTTCTTCGAAAATAGACGGTCAAAGAATAACACTCGTCTCAAATTCTTCTCGTCCGGTCTCCGCAAAGCGATCGTTTTCAGAGAATTTCAAGCGTTGCTTCTTTTTTTATAATTTTCTGTTTCAAAGACACACCTAAATTTATGTTAACTGCGTGACTGAAAACTCCAAATGTTGCAAAAAAGAAAAACAGAGTTGTTAAATAAACTGCTTCGTTGTATTTTGATGTTTTTGAAGATGACAGATAAATGACACTTCAAATTTATGATGCGTTACATTGCGATGTGATTAGATTTCAGCCACAGTTTAACTGTTGACTTAAAAAACTAAAAGTGTAAAAACTGTCGAGTAGTTTATGAAAAAAAACTTAAACAGTGATTCGAGTGTCGAAAGTATTCAATTTACGGTTCTGAAGATGAAAACTAAATTCGGGAAATTTACATCATTTGATTTCAAGCATTAAATTTACTGTTAAAAAACACGAAAATAAAATTCGTTATTTGGAACATTAATGATAAAGAAAAAAGATTATTTTGGACACTCGATTTGATCTGAAATGAAAACGCTCCATTTGCTTGTTTGCTTGTTGATTGAAATTCGATAAAAATAAATTACACAAGAAATCAATTGACGCGATTGTTGATATAAACTTATCGAAACGTGAACAAAGTAAAGAAATAAAACACGTTTTCAATTATTATTATTATTATAAATCAAAAATGTTAACCATGTCATAAATTGCGAAACCGAATTTTGTTCATTTTCAATTTTGCAACGCTTAATAAAGAAAAGAAATTATTTCGAAACGACATTTATATGTTTAATTCTCATTAAATTGCTTTTATGAGTTCATATTGAAATATGAAACTGTATTGTTACACGAATTTGTATACTTTTTATTGAAATGTTGATTACATAACTTGGAATCTGTGTCTAATCCTTGTAATAATTTTTGCTTAAATGTGTCCAATTATTTTCGCATTTTCACAATACAAAAGTATATATTAATTGGAGACAAAGTTTTAACAGCATTGTTTTAGTACATTTGTATGTTTAAGACTTCGTAACAATTATTACGAGTTTTTCTGTCTGAATAAGTAAAGCTTATATACTGCGACACTTTTATTGATTTTCTTTGAATTATTACATTGATTGTACTGTGATTTCGAAATGGTTATGTTCGGTTACATTTACCATAAAAAGTGTGATTCAAATCTATCAAGCAGCAGTTTTTGGACAGCACAACATGTTGATCCCCGATAAATATTTATGATTTATGCATTTACTTCGACTGCGAAATGATGCGGAAAATTTCATATTCGTTCACTTTATGATCAGATTTATTATGAAATAGCAAAACAGAAAAATATTCTTTAATAAGAGACATACAACAACATGCAAAAAATTATGCAGATGCGTAATTTTTGCATCGATACTGATGTTCATTGCTAAATATGTATTGCTCGGAAGTTCTTTTAGAAAACCATTTTCACACAGACTTTGTTTGTGCTGAATTCTTCCGCATTTTGTTCAAAATGTTAGTTTTAAATTTTTACTCGTTAGAGTTTACATTTGAAAGAACATAAGATATGATTTAGAAGTTTTGTTAAACAATGTTTTCAAACGAGAAATATACAGTGAAAGTTATGAACATAATAAAATTATAGGTTGCACAGCGTTGCCAGCATGGAAATAGTATTCAGTGAACGAGTTTTTTAATGTTTGCAGAATACGAGAATACGAGACTCTCCGAATCTCTGTTGCACACAATTTTCGTTAATGTGAAATGGTTTGTAAATTTTTATTTTTAGTATTCCGTTTTATTACATATAATTTAAGAAAATTCGTTCTGCTAACGTTTGGTGTTTGTTTGCTTTTGTGTCTGTCGATTTCAAAAATCTAATGTTTTTAAAAAAGCATTTTCAATAGCATCACTTTCTTCTAAATTCAAAACGCTGAAAATTATTAACAAGATCTAAGTCATTATTCAGCATACTTTTCCTGAAAGCCGAATTATATTGTGTACTAATAAATCATTACACACTGAAAAAACATTTGCATGCATATTGGCGACAGCTAACAATTGATGACATAATACAGTGTGGGCAATTATACTTTAAAAATCCATTACAACGAAGGTTATTATCGTGAATTATATTTTTATTTAACATTCGTGTTTGATTGATGTGTGCAAAATAATCATTTAAATTTTCATAATTTTTTGATTAATTATTCACTAGTTACATTATTTTCAATGTGATTGACCAAATAATGCGTGCAATTGTTTAAATTTGATCTTTTGTGTATGCATTACGTATCGAACACGCGGTGATATTTTCAAGTAGCGCAGCGGTGATGGTGGAATCTGTGGCAAAGCTCTTAAGATCTCTTAAGATAATTTGTTCACTTTTATACCGATGTTGAACTAAAAAAATTCTGAAGACTACAGCAACAGGTAACAGTGTCAATTACTTTAATGTTTTTTTAAAGAGTGAATATTGAGATATTAGCTATCCTATCAATCCACGAAAACTGTTGTAATGACTGCCAAGGTTATATTCACTCATGTATAAGGCTGTGACATTTCGGTTTTGACCGAAGTCTTTAATTTCGACCGAAAGCACCTAAAACGGTTTCGTAACACCATAGAACCCATTTGCACCCAAAAAATCGCTTTCGGTTTTGACCGAAATGTTAAATTCTGTTCTTTTCAACAGCAACTTCTGTGTATTT
>NCKV01000956.1:0-12675 GCA_003675905.2 Leptotrombidium deliense
CATCTGAACATGTGCAGTACTGGGGTGGGCCTTTTTTGATACGGGCACTGTATATAATAGTTTGTCACCAGTTTTTGTCATCTTCATATTTATGAATAACAAATTATTGTATTGTTTGAAAGCCTTTTTTCATTTCTGTCTCACTTCACAAAACATGAAATTTTAAAATGAAAGTGTTTCTTTCTTCCATAGATTACTGTTCTTTAGATTTTTGTAGAGAGAATTGCGACCGAATGAAATTCAATTCGCAAATTAGCTGCGAATTGAATTTAATCTTACGTTTAATTCCGAAAAAAGTACTCGAAACAGATTAGCATACATATATAGTTAGTATTGCGTGCCTCTTTTTGTTCGTTGTGAGTTTAATTATGTTTGTGAACGAAACATTAGAATGCATGCAAAACGTTCGGATGGCTTAAAGTGAACGTGAGGACAGTGCAGTGCATTGCACACTGCACATTGCGACGTTCAATGAGAAAGTCGCAGGTGGCAAATGTCTCATAACGTGTACTTCATCAGCGACCGAAAATGGCTTATATTTCATACATATTGACTGCCAGTGTATATGTATACCTATAAGTGTATCGGAGGATGATATGCGTGTAGACAAATGGACAAATCGTTGTGAGCCACAAATCTTCGTGAAACAAAGCAAAATTGTGCTTGCATTCAATAACGCAAGAAATAAATGAAAATTGCTGTAATGGCTTGGAATGTTGCGAATTAATGTTGTGCTTGCTTGAGATGAGTGCAGCACAAGCAATATTCAAAGAACGACCTCCTTTCAATTGAATTTATAGTGAGACGTATTCATAAATTCATCCGTTAAACGAAACTCATCTCTATCTATCTGTACTCGATGAAATAACGTTAATTTCGCAGCTCTCCGCGTATATCACACACACTGTACATCTCGTCAAATGTACACATATCGCGCTCATATATAAACACAAAACAGTCGAAAAGTGTGCTCGCAAATATTTTTCTACATTTATGTGATTTACAGAAATGTCACTGTGAAATGAGCACTCATCAAGAATGTATTCTAAATGTTTGCAATTTATTAAAACGTATATTAACGGATTTGTAGTGTCGCACATTTATTATTTTACATTTTTCATTGTTTGAGATGGGTTAAATGGCAGTTAAGCATGATTCGCACTGTGATTGATTCGCGAAGAAAACGTTCGAAATGGAAGAGAAAGCAGGTAAAACTGTGAAAAGTGTCATCCATTTATTTACTGGAAAAGTGAAAGAAATGCTTGCGAACACTCGCAACACTCGAGAGTATTGCTTCACTCCGCATTCGAATGAAACTTGTGAACGTTCTGAAACTGTTCAATTAGTGAAATACAGCTAAATTAATGTCTTATTACTGCTATCGTTCGCTTTAAACTGGAAAACATTACAAAAATGTCTTTCCGTCAGCAATTGGCTTACAACGAACACTTTTTTCGTTTCACTTTCGTTGATTTATAATAGCTGAGCTTTACTTTTGTGTTCCTGTGTCGAAACTCAGAATGCATTCTAATGCAACTTTTGTCTCCACGGAAAACACAAAATACTCTTATTAATTATAGAGCTTTTCGAATGAATATTAAAATTCAACTCTTACTCTTCTTTGCTGAGTTTCATTTAAATGCGCTTTTTCTGCAACACTTTTGCTCGTTGCAGGAGTGCAGTGAATGATGCAAAGCGAGCAAATGATTGTCGTGCTCAGAGCCGCACCTGAAATGCTTGACAACACTTTTTGCATGAAAATGTGAGTGAAGACCGCGAAACAAAAAATAAATGCAGTGATCGCTAATGTTGCACACAGAAGCGAAGTGAATGTTTCGCATCTGAAATCACATTCTTTATTTTTAAAGTGCAATCAATATTGAAAGCGTTTCTTTCATCACTTAATTAAGAAACGATAAAAAGCGAATGAAAAGTATGGTTAATGAAATGGCAAAAAAGGCGAACAGCTTCTATGCTCAGCAAGAACGTTATTGAATGGAAAATAGAGTTTTTTGACGTATAATAAAAATGCAGACACAAGAAGAAGAATCGAGGACTGGATATTAACTGGTGAAGAGCATTGTTGACATCCTTAGCTTTCGGATTGCGAACGATGGACAATGAAATAATGTGAGTCCGAGGAGAGACGATTATCATAAAACATGAAAATTCCGGCTCTACTCGAGACCGTCTTTCTTTGCATTCTATATCTTTTGAGGATCAAAAAGCATTTTTTTGCGTTCGAATGCTTTCCAAGTGCTGCCATTGATTAATGATTCAATGGCGTCCAAATACTTAACGAAAAAATATGAATAAAGTTTGCATCGAAAAGTGATGATTGAAGAAAGAGAGAAGAATATGCAAAATATGTGCCCACGAAAATGTCTCAGTGAAGTTTACAAACCTTTAGGCTTTTGAAAAGTCGCGAATGAAAGCAACCATCATTTTTAGTAAATGCAACATTTTTCTCGAAGGCTTCTTCGAGGTTTCGCGAAATGTTTAATGAGTTGAATGTACAGTCGAATGAGAAGCCAGTCTTGCTTTCACTTTCGACGATCGCACAAAAACAAAAATCATCGTGAATCGAGAATCACGCAGTTTGAGAACAAGAAAATGATGATGTCCTGTGCACCACATAACATCATCCAATTTTTGTGCGCAGCATTAATTACGGAAAATCTCAGTTGCATTCATTCATTGTTCGAACATAATTCATTTAAAATTCATTTCATTGGAAACAATGCTTGAACTCTGTTCTCCAACAAATTGATGACAAAGATTTTCGGAACAATTCTTTAACATTACTTTCGATGAGTTGAGAGCAGTTCTAAATTAGTTTCAAGAGCTGCTCTCACAACAAGTGCTTGAAACCGAAAGACGGCTGTTTTTGATCTCAAATGCATGCTACGCATTCATTGCTACAATGTTGCAATTATGCATATTTAAATTAGGAAACAAAATGGGTCGTTTTCGGTTCAGAACACGAACTATCGAAAAATCAATTGTTTCATTGCACCACATCGGCGACTGACCGTAAACGAAATTAATTGTGTTGTTCGTCGATCGAACAGTTCACAGGTCACAAATGGACATTTATTCACTGTCCGATTGGCGATTATAAATGTATTCTTGAAAGTAATTGAAATTCGTGAGAAAAGCAAAATGCAATGTTTCCAGTAACGAGAAGATTGCAACGATGTTTGTTCGCTGCATCGTTTGCGAAGCAAAACATTGTGAGCAAAGAGCAGAGAAGACGTGTCTTTCGAGTGATTTCTGAAAGCAAATATGTTCTTGCGAATCATTCAATGTATTCGACGCAACATTAAATTTTGAAATTCAAAAAGATATTTTCGAAGTGATTACATCTTATTGCATGTAAACTGTCCATTGATTCGCAGTTTATAGTGACCATCTCTTTTATCCGATGCGAGTTGTACGCAAGTTTTATTTTAATACATTTTTCAAGCCTGCAGCATTCATTGATTTTTTCACAAATATTTTTATCTGCTTTTTCGTTCTCTTCGTTCTGCTTTCGAATCGAAAGTCACAAAAGAGTGAAAAGACTGAAGTGAACCGAAATATTAAAGTGACAAAAAGTTTAAACTCCGTCTTAAGAGCGATTCTGGCGCAAAATTGTAAAAAAATAGAAAACGATGCAATTTAAATATGAATATCCATATAATGTACATTTATGTGCTTGTCGTCGTCATGCGATACTTTTTGCTGCAAAATTAGTTTCTAATTTTTTTTTCGTGAAACACAGGCAAATAATTAGAATTTGCATAATGCTTTCAGTATTTCATTACCAGTTTATTCGTAATCCAAAAGCCATGGAATAAACAATTTTATTGCAATCAGAAACAAAAAGTTATCGATTTTCTAATTTGCGAATTTAATTTAATATTCACAGAATTCAATAGAGTTTCACTCTTGTCTACACGCTAATATTGCTTTTACAAACGCTTTCACGTTTGCAATATTGCAACTGTGAAACATGCAACTGCAAAACAGTGCAACACTTTTCCGTTATTATTCACAAAATGTGCTCATTTCGTACGCGACTTGTAAAAAACGTGATTCAAACAATTCGCAAATTTGCATTTTCCATAAAAAAGTGTGTTCCGATATTTAACCGAGAATCAATGACCGCGTTCAATTGTTCACTCGCAGATCACTAAAAGCACTGTTTCTGTTCTTTCAGATAAAAGATCGTTGCGATTGCACACAATATTCGCACTGTTCTTCTTCTGCACAAAATAACTGTCAATTAAATGCTGATCAAAGAGTCATCGTTTACTGCAACTCTGTTCACCGTTTCCGGTGTAAATATTGAATACGAATCGCAATGAAGACGTCCGCTGCTCGTTGCTCGGACAGCGGTCAATAAATGTCACAATTCGCACTTTCATAATTATAAATTAAAAAATGAATTACGATCGTTGCTCCGACATGATTTATGAGTGCTCACAGCATCCGAAATTCGCCCGTTTTCTTTGTTTCCACGATCAATACGAGTCTTTTTTCGAAAAGATAAGTTCGACAAAAGTAGCAAATATACGCGAAACGAAGACTCGATTGTCAAAAGGAATATTGACTCTAAATTAAATAACAATTAGAATGCGTATGCAATGCGATCGCAAAAGTCTCTTCTAATTTGCAGAAGAACAATAATGTAATCCCCGAAGACTTAGTGTTCGCGACACTCCGATATACAACAGATATCGTCAAAGCGATGCTTTCATTCGTGAACGCTGCATCTTTGCTCACAATGTTTGCCGCATTCTTTCTCAGATCACACCTTTCAACGAGTGCTTCGCTTTCGTTGCCAATCTCACATTTAAAGCAACACACACATTGTACACTGTATACACTGGCTTTGCAGCGTTCTTCCATTAATTGTGACCGGCGATTACTGCGTCACTGTTTCGTTCGAGTGATCCTTATTCGAGTGAAGCTATTTTCTGTGTTCACTTCACTTTACGTGCAACTTATTCGCCTCATTAAAATATTTTCGATAACTGACAAATGTGTATTATTTGCAAAACACATTTCGCAAGGAAAACAATTGTGGATGTCTCTTGGAAGCCAGTTGTTTGATATAAACTGCAATTTTAGTGTTTATTAAAAGAAAATCGAATTGAGCCGAAAAACAATAACGAAACAAAAATCAATGCATTTAAGTGTGCGATTGGTGCGAGCTCACAGCAGCAGAGTATAGGAAGCGTTTCTGCGAAAGGTTTCTAAAACGTTAAATAATGAGCAAAAAGTGTTCAGTTGGAGCTTTATTCTTTGTATTCGTCTCATTCAATGAAAACAATTCACAAATAACTTTCTTAGAATGAAAGTGTTGGCAACTTACTTTGATGTACAGCAGACAATATTACAACTGTGACCTCTGATTCTCTACTCTGAGTATCGAAGTATCGAAATGCGTTCAACTCTAAATAATATCACAAAGAGTGGTCCTGTTTGCGTACAAATGGAATGTCCTACGCTAGCGAGACTCAAGTGATCCTCGGATGATGATTATACACAAGCGGACGGTGGAGATGTGTCCTCTTCGGGGGCGGCGGGGGAACAGGAATGTTGTACTGATCGCTGGGCTGAGTCGTTCTGTGTACGAAAGGGTGTATCGAAGGGTGTACTGTCGAGTGAACCGACGACGGGTGATCCTTTGAGCGCTGAGAAGAGTGCATGTAATGACGCGGGCGTAGCGATCGCTGCGATGGCTTTTCGTAGTAATGATGCGTTGACGGCGGAGATGAACTCGCAGATTCGTCGCTATCGTTCTCATCGGTTAAGTAATCGGATAATAATGGACTTCCGTCAGGTTTCAGAGAGATGCATTGATGTCCAGCTGTGATCATCGGAGTGCCGCGTGACAGTTCTTCGATATCACAGCCGCTGTTCTCGGAACAACGCCCATCAGGACTGAATGAAAGTAATTGTGGCAAAATTAATTACTCAATATGGAAATTAGGAAATGCTTCGCTTGTTTCACAATTTAAACTTACATCGATCTTTCCTCGAGAATTTGAATTTTGCTCTCTAATCCAGCATTCAGAACATCACTTGAATAATGATGCGATGAGTGATCTTCTTTACCCTGTGTTAATCCTTTTAACTTTCTTCTGACGACACAAATGAGAATAATGACGAGAGAAGACACTATTATAAACACAACTCCTGCGGCAGCAGCAGCAACAATAATTAGGTTTTCATCTTTCAGTAAAAGTTGAACCCAACCTGAAGGAGCTGCCAGAACACAATCATCACTGTTTCTTAATTAACAAACAGAACTTACCGCTTATTTGTTGAATTTCTAATTTACAAGCTTTTGAATTGCCGATCAGGTTGCTTGTGACGCAAGAATACGCTTCGAATTCAGAATCTGTTAACATCAAAACAGAACTTTGCTTGCTGCCGAATTGTGTCAATTGTGTGACCGGTCGCTTCGCAGTCGAAGATGCGTCGGTTAACGAAACGTTGTGTTTGAACCACGTGAAATTCAAAACCGCAGGATTGGCTTCGGCATCGCACGCGAGTACTGTGCGCTGTTCGTTGATAAAATGTTTCCTTAACTGACACTCCGGTCGATCTGCGGATACAACGCGGATGTAATCAGTGCTGCGTAACTCTCGGCGTCAACAAAGCACTTACAAAGAACTGTAATAGTGAGCTCAGAGCTAGCGGTTCCGTGTTCATTCCAAACAATACACGAATAGTTTCCACTGTGTTCTCTGTTGACACGCGATGAACTCGCATTGAATTGCAGGAATGGCCCTTTGGCTACTATTGTGCCGCTCGTCCAACTTTTCCACGCAAACGAAGGCTTTGGATTTGCAGATGCTGTGCAATAAATTCGATCCTCGCTGAGAAGTTCGCCTTCAACGACTTCCAATTGAGCCACCGAAACCTGGACGTTCTCCGGAGGATCTATAACAATTTGGCGAGTGCAGACAACGTGATAAATGTGCTTTAAGCTGCATTTGTCGCGCAGTTAGTGTTCGCAGGCTGCAGTTCAATGTTCAATGAATGTAGAAATAAACTCACATTCAACTTTATAAAGCATTGAAGAGGCAACTGTAGAACCGACTCCATTCGAGTCGCTGGCACAGCTGAACACATCGTTGTCATCTGGCCACGAATTGTTTTTTATGTGCAAATAACTGGTCAAAGAAGTAAAAATATTTTGCGTTGGTTCCTGATCGTGTTCCAGTATTTCGATCTCATAAAATAAGGCTGCGTATCTTTTGACAACTTCTGCGAAATGTTGCTGTTCTTTTGAGTTTCGAGAAGCAATTTCCAAAGTTTCATTGTTCCGGAACCACTTTATTTTACACAAAGGTTGACATTCGACGCGGCAAAACAACGAAATCGACTGGTTCCTTAACGATCCTTTTTGAGCAGGCAGTGCGTGTACCAAACGTGGAGGTGCTGTCAAGCAAGCAGAAAGTTTGCATCCAATAAATCCGTGTAATTTATAATTTTCAAGCAAAAAGCAAACTTTTGCATGCATACCTTTCGCTCGAAGCTCGAAAGAACCAAACGCACCCACAGCCACTTTATTGACTGCTGCACAGCTGTAATTTCCTTGTGAAGCCACAGTAACTGCTGGTATGTGATATATGGCCGACTCTGCGTTTTCGATGCGTTTATCGTTCAGAAGCCACACGAATGCGTCAAAAGGCGGATTGCCGATCTCGTCGCCTACGGAACACTTTAGAGTCACCGAAGAGCCTTTGACGATCAACTCGAGGCCTGTGTCGACTGCCAGTCGCGCCTTTCCCGCAGGATCTGCGAAAGAGATGTCCACTCAAACAAATCCTGTACAGACACAGACAGCCAATAATTACATTGAACCTGCAACTCTTTTGGTGTCGATCGTTCGCTGGGTTTGTTGGAGCCATTCGATGCGCGACAAGAGTAGTTGCCTGCATTAGAACGGGTCACATTTGAAAGCTGCAACTCGGAAGCGTCGTCGCCAATGGTTGCATCAATCAACTGGTCATTCATAAACCATTCGACTTTTGTCAACTTTTTCGGATTTCCATGAATAACAACACATTTCAGAGTTACAAGAGTCCGATATGTTTCTATAACAACGGAAGCTGACAATTCGATGACAACGAAAGGAAAATCTATCAAGAGGAGAATAAAAGTTTGCTCTTTGGATTTGAATCGAGTTTAAAGTGGAATTGCTTACACAAAACGTCAACGTAAGTTGTCGTTGAGTTTCCTCGACCAAAAGAGTTCTTGAGGTGACAGCTGTAAAAACCTGTCTCGTTTCTGGTGATGTTGCGAATCGTGATTGACGGCGAATGTTTCGCAGCAGTCACAGCTTCTTTCATATTTAGAATGTGTCCATCTTTGTACCACGTAATTTCAGTAACATTTGGTGGATTCGCGTCGAATATGCAACTCATTGTCACACTTCCCGTTTCATTGACAAACAGATTACCTTCCGGTTCAATGCTGACCGCCGGAGGGTCTAAATGACAATTCGTTTAATTCAACGCATTTGCATTGCTTTCACTGCGAAGACAACACAGACAGGCAACACAGCGCAACAGACGCACAACGAACACAGAGATGCACACACAAGCCATACAAGTGAAGTGAATGCAGTGAATGTGTTTGATGAGCGCCCCGAGGAGAGCAAAGAACGCGTATTTCTTATCGGTTCGCATCCGGATTCAGACACAAAACTAATGCATTATAGACATGAAAAGCCCTTTTATGGATTCGCAACTCTATACGTCTTCAAGTAAATATCGCAAAAAGCGTTTTCGGTAATAATCGCTAACGAAATTTGTATTTGCAATATTACACTTGGTTGATTGCAATGAGGTGCAAATTGCAATCTGCACTAGTACAGCTTCCGAAACATGCTTCACTCGAAACTGTGCCACTTAAACTGACTCGTCAATCGTTTGCTTTTTTCCGCAAATGAATCGATCTGTTTTAATTCCTTGTTAAACAAGTGTGGCTCGATGAAACGAAGAGTTTAATTGACATCAAAATGAAATGAAATGAAAGTGTTTCATTGAAACAGGACATTATACAGCAGTAATGACTGTGAGTTTTGTTAGTTTGCACAGCAAATCGACTCATCGAACGCTTTTGTATCACTGATGGCAAAAAACACGAATAAAAAAGTTGTGCTTTATAATGAAATGAAAGTAAATTTATTTCCAAGTACCAAAACTTTGTATTAGTTTAGAGCAAAATGCAGTTTTCTCGGCGTTTTCAGTGTATTTCGACTGCGAAGGCAGCAATTGTTTTCTATTTTAAAATCCATCTTTGCGATGAACTCACAGAGTCTCGTTTTATTGATGACTAAAAAATGCGAGTTTCACGAATAAAGAGGAAAAGACCAACAAACTACTAATATACGTTCTTTTTATGCTTTCAGCGTTAAAGGTACACGAAATTCACAGCTTTAAAATGGATTGTTCGCAAACAGAGAAAGCGCTTTCTTTCACTAAATTGAGTTACACGAGTTATACGAGCTGTTTTTGTGTTTAATAGTGTTGCTGTCGAACAATCGCAAGAATCACTGCGAACTCAGAAGCTCCGCAATTGTGTCGCTCACAATCGCAGACAATCGAACGCACTGTTCCGCATGTCGCAGCAGAATGTTCCGACAGAAGACGGTAACTTTTACTGCAACTTCAATTGATTTCAATGAACATTAAAAAAAGTGCGAATTATTGTCGCGCAAAAAGGCAATGCAGGAAATTACTGGAAACTCACAGAGAACTTGCAGGGTCGTCGCCTGCAACAAAGGAACTTCATTTCGGCTCTTTAATACCAAATTGGTTCCTTGACAGAAAAAATCGCCGTTGTGATCATATCGTGACGCAATAAATACCAAAGTGCTCGATGTTCTGCGTTGCAAGTTGCTGTAAATCTCTGTTTAGTGAATGACTCATTTTACCTGTAAGTGCCATCATTCATAAGATCGACGGAAGAAGGTGGGTGTGGATTCACCACTTCCGACCGATTGAACCAAACAATATTCGCTGCCGGTCTCGCGCCTTCTACAACGCAAGCAAGAGAAACCATTTCTCCAGCGACCGCTGGGGTGACAGGACCACGCACTCTAAGCGTCAATGGTTTCACTGCAACGATAAAAGATACAATCATTGCTTTGACGGCAGGCAATTCAACGAAACGTTTATGAGTAAACTTATCGAGATTTGCATCGCTTCGAATTGAAACTATTCAGTTTACTTACCGTGAATATCTAACGAGATCCAGTTTGCAATTGGTTCCGGTGTCGCATTATTCCACACTCGACATTCGAATTTCTTTCCGAGATCGTAACGTGATATTATGAACCTAATGGTTGAAGTAACGACGGGTTCTTTGCTGTTTGAATCCGTGACTGAGATCTTGGAACGCAACGGTCGCGTTCCATTCCACCACTTTACGTCCGGAACAGGTCTTCCTCCAGATGACGAACACTCGAACGCCACTGTAGAACCTTCCGAAAACGGTCCAATTTGGTTAGCTTCGTCTAAATCTCTGCCAGATATTTTTTCAACGTTTTGTTGAATGACGTTCGACTTGGTCTCGATTTGTTTTCCGTTAATACGAACTTTCGGTTCTCCTGGTATCACTAATATATAAAAATGATTAGTTGAAATGAATTTTTTCAATCCCATCAATTAATTGCGGCAGGATTCGCAATAAATGTTTATTGTCATCACACGAAATGATTCTGTTCGATATCAATGTTCGCAGTAACTTGTTTGGCAACTGAAAAATGTGCACAAAGATTGGTTATTACAGGCATGTCGCAAATATTAAATGATGAATCGCATTGCGCTTTCTACTCAAACATGCATCACCTGCAATAATGGACATACAAACAGATCGCAGTGCATCATTGCGTCGTGTGACGGCTTTCGGGCGAATTGAAGCGATAATTGATTACTTGCCGAGAGTGTACAGTCGTGTATATGTAAGCGATGGACACTTTCCGTGCACGTACGTCACATCGCATTTAAAGGTTCCCTCGTCGGCAACGGACAGAGAGTCAATTTTCAAGTAACTCATGCCCGTCGTGGACATGTTTGAGGCATCCAATCTGATGCCGCGTCCTCCGATTGCGAACTCGCCGAGTGCCATTTGATACGATTCCGAGTATAAATAAACTCTTTGCCATTCATTGCTAACATTTTTACTCCAAGTGATGAAGTAGATTTTTCCGCAACCAGAAAAGTCGACTTCACACGGCAGGGAAGCAGTTTCTCCAATAAAATTGGCTATCTGGTGAAGTCTTCCGTCGAACAGCCCTGCAAATCGAGAGTAAACAAAAGTTGGTTAAACAGTGAGGGAAGCTTTCATCGATCAGCAATACTTCTTTATTTCATAATTGAAGTGAAAAGTCGATACTTTTGAAAGGGTCTGAAAGTCGATAACGCTTTTCAATGGAAATTCAAAGGGAAAAGTATCGACGATGCTGAGAGAAGTGCGACACCGATGTCCGCACATTTTTGCAAATTGATTTCGCATCATGCAACGCGAACAACGAACAAAGTTATCGAAAGACAATAACAGTGCTCGACGAGTCTCTGGGCGACATTTAAGCAGCTATAAACGGATTCGAGTCACTTTACTCGCACTATACGGCACAAATAATGAAGACTCCTTTAATTTAAGAAGAAAAGTTGAATGCATTAAAGTTTTAAGGAAACTTCAAACTGCAGTCGCTTTTTGTACGATTAATTGAGCGTCGAAACGAAACGCACGAAAAAGTGATGCGTATGCATTGCGGACCCAAACATCAATCAATTTCTATGAAAAATCGCTTGTTTTCAATGAATTTAAAAGTCAACGAAAATTAATGGATTGCAAGGCTCGCAGAATAAATGCGGAGAGCAATTGCAGTCACGAGCAACAAATCGCTTGTTTTTGCATTCATAGACTCTGCGAGATTAAAGCGTGTTTAAGTCGAAGGCAAAGATGTGTTACTGACTCGATCAGCAGTATGCGTTAATCCAGAAGCTTACCGTTTTCCTGATGATATCCAATTGGATTTATGCTCACAGCTTCACTTCGCAACTCGCAAACAGCGACAATAACCAATAATAACAAACAATGAGCTACAAATCGTTGCTGTAAATGATGTTCCTCTGCTGTTCGTCCGCAAGTTTCATATTTAAACATCGCAAACACAGCAACACACAACTCCTGCCGTCTTTATCTTCTGTTACATTTGTAGCAAGCAATTTATATCCGCACAACAAACATCAAACTGTGTCTGCGTTTGAGTGACACACGCGATTCGGAGACTCGAAAGACACGAGTGCACAGCTGACATAACTTATTTCTCTCACTCGCTTCGCACAAACACACATTACGAGACGACGACACGCGACTCAGTTCAACAGTGGCTTTCAATAATCTGCAAACCAGCGATGTGTTCAGGTCTAAGTTTGGCGTTCATCTGTTTTCAACTCGCACAGCGAACAGTGAAACATTTGTGTGATCCGCAGATCGCGGCAGAGCGCATGCCATATATTTCGACTTTGCCTTCGGAGCTCTTCTCTTCTGCTCTTTCTGACTTTCAATACAAACCAAGTTTATTTTTCAAAAGATAATCCCATTAAAATACTGCCTTTGAATACAACATTCGTTGTGATAGTTCCTCTTCTGCGATTCTAG
>NCKV01000957.1:0-12675 GCA_003675905.2 Leptotrombidium deliense
GAAAATTAGTACGATTACACAAGCATTAACATTTATTTTTCGAGAATGGCACTTAAGTGCTTTGAAAATTTGTACAAAAAATTGAACATAAAATGACGGACATAAAGTGTAGTTGAACAGCAATATTTGTACGTTAGAAACATCGCTTTTATTAGGGCATTTTTTCATGATTATATTTCATAAATATTAATTGTTTAAAATGTGAAAAACTTCATTAATCATTAATTGTTCATGAGTTTTGCGTCATTTCAGTTTGACCCAACACATAATTGATGTTTTTTGATGTGGATCGTTGATCTTCAAACTTTTTGTCCGTTCTTGTATTAAATAAAATTTTATCTCAAAATGCACAGGAGGACCAGCAACGTTTGTGAATAGTTTAAAAAACTTCTGAGAAAGTTTTGCAAAATTTCCATTTTCGCGTGTTTGCTGTTTTGACACGCAATACTCTTGACACGATTCGCTTTCAATTTCAGAATAAGTGTGCGTTTGTTTATAAAATTTACGAAGAAAAACATCATCTAAACATCATTTGAAGTTTATAATACAAATGTATGTTTTGATCCTTGTTCAGAACGGGTTTATCTCTATTGAGAATTGATCCACACTTTCAACTTCAAAGTTATGTGCATCCGCATCACTTTTAGCACAACAAATATTAAAGTTGATTGAAATATGCGCAATTTCTACACGATATGCATAACACATAACGCTTATGATCAAAAATGATAGTTCATTGTGACATTTGGATTAGTATTATCCGAACTATTATTGATTGACAAGTTTAGTGCTTTATTAAAGATAGTTCATGATTTTGCAGCATTCATATTTGTATTGATCAATTGTCATCAATTTATCAATGGTCAAACTAAAGAAACAAACAATTGTACAAAACTCAATAACAAACACTTTCATTCATAATTCAATTGTCTTTTTTCTAGAAAATGTAATGCGATTAAAAAGTACATTAAAAATGATCGTTATTGATGCTGATTGATGGCTCTTTAACCTATCTTTTTGATAGAAAGGGTATGTAAGTAGAAAGGAGATAGCAGCAATAAAAAAGTATGAGGAAAGGGAAGCCTGCGTAGATTTTGTGAATAGTTAGAGAATAAAAAAGAAGTCGGACATTGAGAGTCGTTGGTAGTCGTTGAAAAATGAAAGTGGCGAAGAGTGTCGGAAAAGAAAAGTGATGGAAAGGTGGCAACTGGCACCGAAAAGCAAGAAAAGAATTGATTTGTTGGTGGCGATGAGGAGCGAAGAGCAAGGATTGATACCGTTTGATGGTTGAGCCTGTAAACCATTTGTTGTGCTCATTAAAGGGGCGCACAGCAATATTTAATGTTTAATGTGCAATGGCGTTGCTGAGCAACTCTATGTGAATATGTCACCGATGTTAATGTCATCGAATACCCGAAAGTATAAAGTATCATTTTGCAAGCGGGAGACAAATGCGGCCGCTTTTTCGCTGTCAAAATTTGGTCCTCGTTTCCATTGTTTTCTCGCTACTGCAGCTATAAATGATCTTTTAAATCTGCACCACACACTTCCATCAAAACGTTTCCTTTTTAATGAACTATTTGTTATTAAAGCCAAAAATTGATTCTCGTTTCAAAGTACGTGTTATTATTTTATTGAGAGCAACGCATACATCTTGTTCGATGCGAACAGCTCGTTCGAATGTTGTATTGTTGTAACTGTTTGTAGAATTGTGAAAATTAAACGGACACGGATTAGAGAGATGTGTATCGCATCTCTGTTATGAATGCTTGTTTTCACAGAAAGCCTTTAATCGCAATAATAATACTTCGAGTAAAAAAGCAGTTTTCAGTTATTTCTAGTTGATCACAAGTTTACATTGACCAATGATTTATGCTGGCCTTTACAGAACGAAGCGAACTTTTAAATTTTTATTTGCTGAGCTCAGCTAAGCTGCACTTTCAAAACGAAATACACTGGCAATCGTATCGAGTGTGAAATACTGGAGAATAAGCCTAACTTATGACCACTCAATTCATCACTGCTGTAATGGCTTCGTGTGCGTTTGCCTTTTCATGAGTCTTATAAACGTGAACGACACTGACGAATGCTTGAAACACCCATTTCCTTCGCCTTTATGGCTGCGGTCATCACTTGAATCGCATTCACTTCGGCTCAATGCAAGCCATTTCCAAAATCCGCAGACCTCTGTTAAATTGTCACTCACACACTTTAATGACAGCAGCTCGCTTAAAACCATTTCACTCTATTCTCTGCAAATCATACTCATTAATCGTGTTCCATTACGTGATTTTCGAGCAAAACTTTTGCATATCGATCACTGCCCATTCGAATCGTTCATTGCACATCGCAAACAGTGACAACACATTACAACTGTTTTGAATAATGAAACTTGTAATTTCGATGCATTCAACAGAAATGTGACTAATTAAAGTGATTGGCGATTTGTGTTGCACTGATTGCTGTTCAAATCGAATAAGCATTGCATTTCACAAACTTCGATTCAATGATAACAGAAGCAATAATTTTAACTGCCATTTTACTGTGGACTGCGAGCAAACTGTTTATCGATAAATCTGGAACCTTTATTTGAATAAGTGTTCGAAAACAGAATAAACAACTCATAACATGTGACGTGAAGGATTAGAAGTAATTGGCAGTGAGTAGCGGTCACTTTCTGAGAAGTGATCGAAAAACAACGCAATTATGCAGACAACAATCCTTATGTCAGAGAACGGAAGATAAAGAAAAGAACGATTCTTCCGCTGAGAAAATAGTGTTCGTAAAAGTGATGGAATCCATTGTTCCTAAGCCGACGAAATGTTGCAGTCGTGATCCGTGTATTGTTTTGTGCACATCCATGTAATACATTCAAATGCAAACACATTTCGTTGAAGTTGACTTTTAAAAATTTACTTTCGCTTCGAAAACGATGCTATTAATTCGTTGCTTAGATTTACATTAAATATTAAATGACATCTTCGAATAGTCCAAGTTTTCTTGCAAAATATTAGTTAATTTAGTTTGTGTACAATGTTTGTGCAGCTCACGAATTCCCAAAAGCGGTATAAATTTTTATTGTGAGTGTGCGGACGTTTCAGTACGTTGTGCACATCAGAGTGGATGCTTATTTTGTTTGCACACAAATCATAGTTATAACGCTAAATTATTGCCTAAAAAGAACTGCTTTCCTCTTCAAATATTTTAGGATTAGTCTCGTTTTGGCGTCTCCATCATCACTGATCTCAAACGTCGTTTCGTCAGCGATGCTCATCAGTGTCTCTTTCTTTTTATTGTCACTCGATGCATCGCTTGAATACAAATCGCCAAATTATCTCAGACTTCAAGAATAAAATCTTTTCCTTCACTTTTGAATATTTCATAGAAATTTATTGTTCTCAAATACTTTCATCGCTTTTTTGCATCGCGTCGATTCGTTGTTTAAAAACGTCGCTTGTTTATGGTTAAAATCATTAAAGAAACTGTATTCAATTTCAAACTACTTTTCTTCCTTTTATTTAACTACATTTTCAAGCTGCTTTTTTACAAGCTTTTCGTGCACATGTACTACCTGAACACTATTTCGAGAACATTCATTTGCGGACTAAATGTCACATCAATTTCTAGTGTTAACGGTTTCACAAAGTAACCCGAACATTATTTCAGTAACTGCTAATTAAGCAGCACGTTTAAAAGAGTAATAAAAAATGCAATCAACCAAAAGTTGAGACCTTTTTGAATTGCACAAATTACTGTTTCAGTTACAACTTGCAATGCACTGAATGACATTGACTGTCGGTGCGAATTTATTATTTCGATTAAACTGTCAACGAACAGTAAAATGTTAAATTATTGTACACTTTTTATTTAAAGCTGAATTATTAAAAACATTGATTCGCGGAAATGTGAAATGATACGCGTTTTGACGTGTCTGACTGATTCTTTGTTTCAGAGATGATTGCTGGTCTCTGTAATCACTGCTCCGAAACAATAGTGAACACTGAAATTTATTGCGAAAACTTTGAACAATTGTTTCGTTGACAGTGTCGATGCTGCATTCGCACGGTTTTTCGTTTAATCCGGCCGTCAACTCGATAAATGAATTCTGCTTGCGATTAATCTCGTCTTTGTACAAAAACCAAAATTTTAATACTAATTCACTCGAGAAGCAATGATTTATTGCTAATTTTTGGTTCTAAACAAATGAACTTTTCTAATAAAAATGATGAACGACCGTCAATGTGAATGCGAACACAACGCGTGTTATGCGATCAAAGATCACACGTGCGGCGAGAGTAACGTAATCGCGATCGATCACTTGCTTCGACAGCGACAAATTGCCGTCAATTCATTCAATTTCCACCACAATGATTCGTGAATCTTAACATTCAATTATTTTCGCATGCAACATTTTTGTAAAAAGTACATGTATGTGTTCGAGTTTAATAACACGTTCACGATAAATGTATACATACCACTGTGCAAAATGTGCAGTAAGATAAAATTTCATTTAAACTTCATTTTACTTTAATTTCAATGCGATATTCTTTGCTTTTGTGCTTCGCTAAGAACCGTTTGAGACATTAGTACATGTACATGTAGTTGATAATGGTTATCCTCAGTGTCACATTTATACTGTATTTCAGTCACTTTCCCAATGTCTAAATTTATTCGTAAAAAACGGATGTTAACCTTCACAAGTTCACTTTGCGAACATTTTCGGAGTCAAAACAGGTGATATTGAAAACATTAGCACCAGATAGATATTATTTTTGTTATTTCTCCAAAATATTTGCATCTAAAAAATCATTTGAATCATATTTATTGGAGCGCATGCAGATGTTCACAAATTTTCCTATTGTTTACATTAAGAAAATGATACGAATTTGCACAACTAATGACCAAAGTTGTACAATTAAACGAACACAACGTGAATTTAGAAGAAATGTTACTGTGATTGTTGACATTGAATGCATCTACCGGATATGAAATGAAAACTGATTTCTGGTTGAGTTGTGCACGCTGAATAGTATTAAGAAACGATATGCTTTTATTGAACGCGTTCTCATTTCGCAAACAATTCATGCAAAAGGCAAACAAAATTATTCATCTCTTTCTCTTCTCTTCACTTTCCAAAGATTTCAAGAAAATTATATTTCAATGTATGTTTTGTGACAGAAATGTATTTTTTCTAATTTTGCACGCATTCACAGGTTTGTGAACACTTTCAGAAATTCAAAAACGAAATACACATAATGTACACAATACACATTGATTTTTTGTTGCATTTATACAAAAAGTGAATCGATGTGTAATCGATGTGCATTCACATAATTTGTGAATCGAAACAGAAATTGTAATGTTTGTGAAGTGAATGAAGTCGCTTTTAATTATTGATTCATCGAAATTGCCGTCAATGTAAGGCAAAATAAAGTGCTGTGTATGGCAACGAATGCTTGTTTCAGTAATTTTGTTGGAAGATAATTTGTGTTGGTGCGATTCTGTAAACGATCGCTGCGACAGAACTCAATAATTAATAATGTTCGCCGAGAATTTGTAGAAACGGTGGCCGTTGACAGTTATTGGGAGTCTTCCATCGAAGCGTTTAATGATGACAGTCATCAACGAAACAAAGTTAAAGTAAAGATGAGAATAATGAAGATAAATGATTGCAAAGGATGATCACATCGACGATTAAACATTTTAATGAAGCGACTGTCAATCTCAGTTTGCAACTATTCTTCTCTGTTAAAGTGCAACTGCAAAACACACACAAATTACTTATTTTCATTAACATCTGCACCATATTTACTCTTCCGTTACGTTTCGATGTCATTTCTGTTTTCGGTTCGCAAACAAACACCGAAATTACATAATTAATTCTCTGCGATATTACAAATTCTCTTTTCTCGAGTCCATTAATTCGCTTCATTTGTATTCAAAAGTAAATTCAATAATAAACACTGATTTGCAACGTTCGTTTCAATCGAATTAATCACAAGTATTCCCGTGAAAACGGACAATTTTGCGTACTTTTTCAAAAACAACACGCATTGCAAATGTTGTCTGCATTTGCTGGAAGATAGTTAAACATCTGAAACGCAAATTATTTGAGTCACGTCTTTCGATTACGATGTTTTCATCGTTTCTATTTGTTTTTACAGGTAAACTCAGAGAGGACCAAAAAATGGACGCAAAGTTATCTGCAAAAAAGAAAATAAACTGCAAACATAATTATTCGCTGGTATTTTAATTAATGTCTGCAAAGCGCGAAACTGAAACTGTAACCATTTTTCTGTTATTTTAGATAAAAATAAATCAAAACGTTATTTCTTATTCTGTGAAAAATGTGAACGCATCCATAAAATATTTGCTTTCGAAACTATTTTCGTGAAATAAAGTGACAAAAATGTGAAGTCCGACATTTAAGCAAGTGAACTGTAAGTTTTGATTGAGAGCTTTTCTCTCGCAAACGTCAAATTTGCGAGAATTCAGTGCCTGCACTGTTCCAAACAGTCGCAGACTAAGAGTTTAGAAAAGATTGCGTGTCGTTAATGCAGCCATTGTAACGACTGCGAACGAGTGAATCAAATTCAATGCATTTGCGGCAATTGCTTGTTGCTTGTCGCACGTCGATCACACTTCGTAATCACTAAACTCGACATTTTTTCGCTTTTTGGTCACAATTAATGAGTGGTTTCGTTGAAAGCCGAAAATTAAGTTTCTGTCTACACTCATAATATTCACTTCATTCGTTGTTTCTGTACTTACAGCATATTTGCGAAGTAATAATCATTTGGTTAACATTAACAATGTAACGGTTTGTTACAAATGTTTAATATACCAAATTTTAGGTTTTCAAAGAATGTAAAGTATTTCTTACAAATTTTATTGCTTCATTTACTTGACGAAGAACATAATCTCAGTTTTTACATTTGCTTCGCTAATTGCACACATATCACACAAACAGTGAACGCAAGTAGTCTGCATTCACAGATCATTGTGCATTTCTTCGCAAAAATGTACTTTTGTAATTTTTTGCAAGCGAAATTTGTCGAGCAAAATTGGTTGAATAAAGTTTACTTTAATTGCATTCATAAAGTGAAACAATAGAAATAAATAGTGAAATGCTTTCATTTGAAAAGTGAACGCAATTTTGTAAGTGAATAACATTTTGTGTAAAAGTGAATTTAATAATTATAATCGCGATGCTTAATTTGTTGAGACATTAAAGCGAAATTTATGGCGTCTGTGTTCGGTGAGTATTCATTCGCTTTATTTGCGAGCACTGCGTTCATTTCTCGGAGACTGCAGAAAAGAACATTAAATTCATTGCCGTATTGATCTTTTGATAAAAGATTTTCATATTTGAACTATAAAAATGTCTACATTTGCATACAATTCGAGCTCTCATTGAATTCATTCGCGAGAATCGCTGCGTTCAAACACATTCGTTGCACCGAAACTTATTACTCTCTGCCGTACTATTCTACTCTAGCTGTATTCTCTATTCAGCCCGGTGTAACCGACTGCAGTAATTAACCTTTTCTACAAATTTAAATTACAGCGTAATTTTGGTTACGAACATTTCGTTGCAAAAGTTATTGTGATTATCATTACTGTTCTGTGAATTCAATGGTTTCACAGCAAAAATTATAAAACTCAAAATTGCTTGAAAATAGTGATAAAAATGCATTACGCGCTTCTTAATGTTTAATTATTACTGCTGTTTTCGTAATTTAAACATAATTTACAACACTTTTACCAAATAACTGTTTAAAAATATATAACATTATTGCACCTTGTACTTAACATTCCTTAACTTTCGTCTCCACACTTAAATCTTCGAAAACATTCGAATAAAAAAATTCATTTGTGTTAAGATTTGAACATTTGAGAAAATGATACGTTTAGTACAAGAAGCACAACACATTTCAGAGAACATGGATACCGAAATTGTTTGCACCACTTTTAGTTTTGTATTCGGTGACAAAAGTTGGACGACATTGATTTATACTGTTATATGTAATGATAGAGGCTAGTTGGAAGTACACAGTGCATTCAGGCAGTAATGGTAGCCGATAAAAGTGAACTTTATACAAGTGTTCACGTTGAAACTGGTGTGAAACAGTAGTTCACAGATGTAAGCACGAAAAATAGCGTTTTACTGGAGAGAACAGAAAACGGTTGAAAATTGATTGAAGTGAAATGAGATCTTTGAGAAGCGTTCGCGCTAAATGAACAAAAGTTTGAATTGAATAATTAGTTCATAAATCAATTGATTTAAAGCGACGCGTTTTCGATCGATTCTCGTTTGCGAAGTTTGACGTTTAAACGATTGAAGAAAGAAGAGCAGCAAGCGAACACTGTTTGTCGTGTGTGTGCACCGTTTTTATTGCGACAAGTTTACTTGTTTTGTTGTAAAAGTGAAACGAATTACAGTGATTAACAGTTACAGTTAACCATCGACGATTGAGAAGCAGCGTTCGCGAATAATGGTCGCAGCGGAGGACACAAATAAGCTTTTTATAGCTTGGCTGCCATTTGTTGCGAAAGAGCAACAATAGCGACGAGCCATTCAAGTCCGCCGATTGAGCGCGGCCTGAAAATGGTTTCAATACATTTGTCCGCATATAAATTAGAAGCGAAAGTGAAGCCATCGACGCAGTGAATGCAATGAATGCCGTGAATGGCAGAAATCGCAGAAATGGCAGCAATGGAAGTGTACGATGGATATCGTTGTGAAGTTGTCAGCGATAAAATCTTTTCTTTCAATTAATCTTGCACAACACAAAAAAGTTTTAAAAAATTGTTTCACGAAACATTTTTTGCCGTAATTTGAATTTAATGTAAATTATAGTAATATTTTTTTAAACAAATGCAACATTTTTTAGACGACAATAGTAGTGTACATATGTATACAAAGCGCACAACACTCGCTGCGAGTAATAAGTGCAAAGAGCCGTGAACTGATCTAAGCTTCAAAGCTTTTTGATATTTCAAAAAAAGCATAAATCACTGCGAAGAATACATGAAAAATTGAAATCCACATTTAAAGTATTCGTTGCGACACGAAATCGCATAAATCGTCGCAATAAAAGCGAATAATTTACTCGCACTCCGAGAACGAACCGGCACTCGACAACTGTCCATTCATTGTGTCCATTGTTGCTTTCATTTCAATTTCGCTCTGTTTTCGCTGCTTTCGAGAAAACGTCAAATTGTGAACACTCCGCAAATATCCGCTTTAAACTAAATTTTATCCTTGCTTTCTTTCAACTGAAAACACTTGGAAAACGAAACGTCGTTTTGTTGGGCAACAAATCAAATAAGGATACATCGAAAAGCGTGTGAAAGTGATGCGTTTACAAATAACCGAGAAACGGTGAGAATTGTGTGAATTGCTTTTTTACTTCTGCAATTCTGTCAAAAACAGTCTTTTCCATTCGACAAAGAAAACTGAGAAATTTAAAATCAATTTTTCATAAGATTACATTTTTAAAAATGAAATTCACTTTTGAACACATAGTAACACTATTGTTGTACACTTCGGACAATTATTCGGTGAATGGACCCGAAAGCTGACCTGACTGCTTTTATACGTTTCTTGGCGCCGACAATACATTAATTTGCTTAATTCAAAATGCGAGTGTTGTGCGCGTGAAAGAAAAGTGCATTAAAACTCGTGCAAACAGCGCGAAGCTGAAACGTACTGCGAAGCAACTAAAGCGAAACAGTTGCTTTGATTGATGATTTCAAGTCATAAATACTGAGTTTCGGTGCGTTGCGAGCATCATTTCGTTGCGTTCAAAAAAGAGCTTTCATTCATTTCGCAAACAAAACATTTATTTGTATACGAATAAAGCGAATGCTTCGAACTGATACTCGAACGATGCAGTTTCAACTGCAGCACGCAAATTGTTTTTCGGAGTTCAATTTTAAATGATGCGTTTGTGAGCGTTGAACGCGATCAGTGGACGAGATGAGACTGCGAAACTGCTCCATCCAAACTGTGTTCGTGCTGTTTGTGTGATGACGAGTTGCGACGACACACTTCATTATTGTTTAATGTTTTTCTGCGTTTATTCCTCGTTTGTTGTCCAAAAAGGATGCATTTCAATGAAAACGGTTGACGTACACGCCGTGAGAAGAATTAATAAATTTTAATTAATGACAAACCAACGAACGGATCGTCGATTATATTCATTACTCTTTTTTTCAAAGCTCGTCAAAAAATGTCTCTCATAAAAATAGTTTAAGTTTTAATTTCGCTAGAGCAACATTTTCCGTGCACAGTCTGTGTTCACCAAGTTAATTGTGATTTACTGGCTTTCATTTAAATAACTTTCAGCGAAAGTCTCGTAAATAATCGTTGTCTTTGCGTTTTGCGTTTTAAATTCAAATCGAATCATTTTCTCGGAATTTCTCGAATTAATTCAATGCAACACAACAACTAATGATTGCATTTCGAAATGAATGTTTTGCCGTTTGTGAGCAATCAAAGCGAACCGTTGTTTTACAATTGAAATGCACAGTTGAAGGATTGAAGAGTGACTGCAAAACAGTTGTGACACGACAAACAGTAAATGTAAACGCTTTTGCATTAATCAATTACTGATGAAGTATGAGTAACGATTTCAGGTGCATTTTAGGTACGTCCACGTTTCGGGCCAAACTTCAATGTCTTTCCGCAAACGATCGCAACGATTCGTTTTTCAGCTGCTTTTCAAAGAAATAAATAACGTTCAAGTTAATTAACGTTTTTGTTTTGACGTGCACTTTTCTTGAGAATTAATCTGCATTTTTTGATATATTCGTTTTTGCGGTGAAAATATGTGAGATCAGCTCCGAGCGCAAACAATAAGCACTTTCGAATAATTTATTGTCCGCAAACAACGAATGATTTCTCGTTTCGTGAACCGATTCGAACAGCAAATGATGCATTCAACGCCAGGTGTGATATATTCTATATATTGTATCATTACTCGATTCAGGCTCACAACTTGGCTGCACACAACTCACACATCACTCGCAGCGATGCAGCATCTTTCGCAGAGTTGCTAACTCTCTAACTCAACGTGTCAACTGTTCTCTGACTTCGAAAATTATTCGATCGTCTTTCATTTTTTCATTTTGCATTTCTTTGTAATTAAATTTGTGAAAAGTGTTTCACTTCTTTAATAATTCATCGCAAATAATGATTGCTTTCGATTGCTTTGCACTCGAATGCTGTTCACGGAACTAAAGCGCCATCTGCTAACGTTCTAAACGAAGCTTCGCGAGTGTAGCTGTCAATCGATCAAAAAAGCGATGATTTTTGTATAACAAACATTGCTTTGAGAAGACATGTCAGAAACGCTTTCGCGTTCAATGCAAACTCTTCATTTAAACTCAAAATTTGTTTGCACTTGCATCTCTCGCGAAACTGCTCTTCAACGTAACTCTCAATTGCCAATCAAGTGACGCATGTGAATGCTGTGTTCCGTGAACTTTTGTTTCATCAACAATAAGTGATAATCATCTCATACACAAACACAATACCGACATTCAATATTTTGATGTCATTATTTTTCAGCGAATGCAACACTCCTGAATATGTCATTCAAAACGCAACTTTTAAAACAATTTGCATGCATATTTTTTAACGAACGTTTAACAAAAAGTGAGACATGAATTTCGCAATTTAAACATGAGATGTTTAGAAACCGTCTAAAACATGACTGCGTCTGTTTACGTGCGTTGCAACATTGAACGAGAAAAATGTTGAGCGTTATTTGTAGGCAGTGACAAGTTATTGACAATATGAGCAGTTCTGCGTCAAACTTAAGCAACATTCATTGAAACAAGCAGTCAAATTCACCTGTTCTGCACTAATCTAATTTGATTTCAAATTAATCCACGAAAAATTCGTCTTTTCATAAAAATAATGTAATCGAAAATGAAGTGCGACATTTAAAAGTGAAACACGATTCAGACTTTGCCTTACTTTAAAATCTCACATTAAATGTTTTACAAGTTTTTTCGGTATAAATTTCAAATTTTATGTTTTTAAGTAACAAGGTAACATTTTCTGAATTATATTTGTTGAGTATGATTTTGCAAATGTGAACACGTTGTCACTGATATCCAGAAAGTGTAGTTTGTTTGGCGCACTTATAAAGATACAACCGTAAATGAATGCACTGCAGTGAATTACCACATGAAGCTCAACGAATATAAACAGTGAACATAATTGACATGGTAGTGTGTTGGCAGTTACGCTGTTTAATGTGGTTTAAGAATGATTTGTTTTCTACGCGAAAGAATGTTGCAGAAGAGAAACAGAGAATCGCATTTCGACGACTGCGAAAGTATATACAGAAAAGATACATTTTTGTGAAATAAAAATTGCCGAGTTAAAGGTGAAAGCGGTTAACATTTATTTTCAGAAAAAAATGTGTGTGCATTACGATTGTTGCACTGAGAATGCCTGACATTACAGAAGTGCACGTGGAGCTGATTGTTCGCCAGTACTCCTCGTGGACCATTACACACAACGAGAATGCATAAAACACTCGAATTCAGTATTCACGCACAACAAGAAAGTAATGCGAACAAGAAAGTATTGCTGCCTCACAAATGTCCGTGGCTCAAGAACACGATTGACGCAGCAACTAATTGCTTCTTCGTGTCCTC
>NCKV01000958.1:0-12656 GCA_003675905.2 Leptotrombidium deliense
CTTAATGCAGTGTCACCTTAGAGAGTTCAGACTGTATAATGCTTACGACTTCTCATTCGAAAGTAGCACAATTGTCTATCGTAAGGATAATCGTGAAAATCCATTTGACATCCGACAATAGCAGCTAATCTGTAACCAAAAGGGTGACAATTTACGACTGAAACAATCAATAAATCAATATACCTGATATTGAACCTCATGCTACAAGTAAAATCTTCTTTCGAAACTTTCACTGTTAAATATTGATTATTTCTCGGAAGTGTTGGAACTTTAATTTGCTTTCCTTCCTCAATGTATGTGTCAGGAACCCAAAACATAGTCGATGCAGTTCCACTTAAAACAACTGTATCAGTTATAGTTTCATTCGTTAAATATTCATCCTCCATTAGTTTGGCGACATATTTTTCGCAAGTCGTTCGCGAAACGTTCCATTCGTAAACAACATGATAGTCAAGTCTATAATCCTATGTAATAAAAGGAGAAATTTAAAAGTGAATGAGTAAAACTTATAATCACAAACCATATCAACAACTCGAATTGAATTCAAGTCAACCAAAGTCAGTGTGACAACGATAACCAGCGTTGAACCTAAAAATCAAAAACCAAAATTTTACAAAAAGACAAAAAATTATGACTAATAATAACCATTGACTGGTTTCGGTTTATCGAAATATTTTTGAATACAAAAGATTTGATTAAAACAAAGAAGTAACAAAAACAATGATAATGTTTTACTAAATGAGTGCATTTTGGGTAAAAGTGATTTGGTTCACAGAGTGATACACGACTAAATGATTGAAAGTGATCAAATGTGTTGTGTTCTAATATTGACAGCGAAATGCAAATATGACTTACTTCGTGTTGCGTAGCGATGCGTGATGCTGTATAATTTGAACTTTATTTTCGAATTGAGTTTCATCAAAACATTTTCACTTACATATGCACTTTTCGAAAATCAGCATGAAAAAAGATCGTCAATCAATTATAAATTATAATTTTAAATATTCAACTCATCTCATATTCTATTCAAATTTTCAACCCTTCAACATATATTCAAACTTTCATTTTCGTGTAATTATATTCAAAATATAAAAGTATAAATAAATAAACATCCTTCAATTTCATTTTGTCGTATTTTTAGAAAAATTCAAATTTAATTTATTAATACACTAAATTAAAGTAAAAAGAACAATTTTAAGTAACTTGATCATCATCGTTTTGTTGACAGCGAAGCGAGCATTTTAAGGTGTGTATTCATGTTACCATGTTTAATAAATTCATTATTAATATTTTGTTTTGATTAGTATGCATTTTTAAAGTTCGCTTCACAAGATTTGCAGTTTCACGCATAATTTTTGTGCTTTAAGCTTTTGAACGTAAAAATGCATTGAAAACAACACATACATCAACTTCGACATTCAAATAAATCGTACCTCACGTTTACGTAAAATGAGTAATTTAAAAGTATTTCAAACGTATCGGCATATTCAAGCGAAAACCCATGCACTAGTCACACCTTTCGTTTCAATAATGACGTTTGTTCCGCAAAGGTTCATATGCATTCATAGGCAATTTGCTCTTAAGACATTTGAACATACACAATAACAATTAATCGCCCGTTTGTTGTTTATTTGTGCGGATAATTACAACTACAACACATGTATGTCAAAAACATTACTTTTATAAAAACATTATTTTTACAAAAAACGTATAAACATACTACAAACAATGCATTTCGTAACTGAATAATTTGTCATTGAAAGCCATTAGGAAAACGAAGGTCAGACGTGGGCTAAAGTCGATTGATTCGCGTCCTTAAAAGGTATCATCAATTTGAATGTCCCTTCTTTGGTGTTTGCACTTCTATTCAATGTAAGCTTTTAGTTTGTTTTGTAGTCATTTATTAATTGATTGTAAAAATGAATGCAACGCTTGTAAATATTTCGGAGATAATTTATGGCATAATTTGTGCGCTCGGATTAATTGCCAATTTATCGGTAATATTTGTAATATTAAACACATTCAGCCGTAAATCTCGATCGACAATTGTTTCAAAATGTGCGTTACACATCTCACTTTGCGACATGATAATGCTCATCGAATTGCCATTTGTGATCACCGCACTTTACTTCGAGTATTGGCCGTTTGAAGAATGGTTCGGTCGTCTTTTGATTAGTTTACTGGTGCTACAACAGTTTGCGAAAAGTCATTTGTTGCTTTTTGTGGGAATCACTTCTTACGCTGAACACACTGGTAACATATTCGAATTAAGTGCTTCGAGGACTAGAATTATGCTCGCAATTTGTTGGTTGACTTCAATTGTGGTCGCAGTTCCGATTTACTTCTTGGTGAAAAGTGGAGCTAATCACGATTTACTCGCAGCTTTGCAGCATCATTTCGATTACATCGAAGCATTTATGGTTGTTTATTTAATCTCAATATTCATATTTCCCTTTTTTGTATTCATTTTACTAATGACAAGACGAAACAAGGAACCATTCGATGCCGAAAATCCAGAAATGAGTGAACAGCCGTTGTTATTGTCACTAGCATTAATAATTGCTCATTTGTTGACAAATTTGCCAAATATTGTAACACAAATGATTGTGGTTTTCAATCCAACTGCTCCTGGAGTTCCACCAACAACCGAAATGTCGTTTGTCATTCACATTTCAAGCTGGATTTGGTATTTGGGTGCCTGCATTTTTCCAGTTATTTACGCTTACTATTGGCCTGCTTTTTCCGTCGGATTAGCGAGCATTTTTTACGAACACAATTATTCGAGTGATACTCTGAGACCTCTGACGAGGACCGGTGCATTGAAAGTCTAACTTTTAAATAAATACAAGTAATTGAAAGTAAACAAATAAAGAAAAATGATTTCAACGCTGCAAGCAATTCGTGAAGCAACAAATTTAATTTTTTAAAATTTAAATTTAAGACTCATAACTAATTGTAAGCAAATAATATTTTTTTAACAACAAATAAAGACAGTGTTGAATTTTGACAAGCGAATAAAAGTTGTAAACTTTGAATGCTAACAAGGGATGCCAGCTAGCCGTAACTTTGAAAGAAGCGAACTGTTGTCTACAAAACTGTAAAATACGATAAATTAAAGTGTAAACAAAAGAGGAGAAACTTTTGTTTTTAATTACTTCATTGATTTGCGTTTACATTGGTTACGAATTTTGGTAATTTTAACTTTAACTGTTTTCTCGTTGCCTTTGTTTATGTCGCAACCTGGAAACGCTTCGTTTAGGTCATGCATAAAGCAAGGCCTGAATTTTTTGTTATATTCCGTCAACTTGCGAACACATTCATCTCCGATTTCTGGAGCACAGTCAGTGCTTTTCTCTGAATAAATTACAATTTGAGTTGAGTTTGATGAGAAAATGTTTACATACCTTCAATCACATCTTCAGTACAAGTTGTGAATTCCTCACAACCTGTGGTAGATCTACAATCCCAATCAATTCTTCCGTCGTTGTGTTTGAAACCTTCCTTAGCTTGAAAGCATTTCTCGAATTGTGCGAAACATTGCGGCAAACCTGTGATGCAGAATACAAAAGTTTTAAACATGATTAAAAGTGTTTTAAATACTTTGAGACGATCGTGCATACACCGGTACTTCAGGCACGATTTCACTGTAAGTATGACGATTTACAGGAACGATTAGAAAATGATGCTGTCGTTCGGGAACTGAAAACACATCTTCGTAATCATCGTATTCAATTAAACGACACTTTGTTGTGATCACATGTAAACACAACAAAGTAATAGTTAGTAGTAAATGTCGCATCGTCAAGTACTTCAAAAAAGTATCAACAAATTTACACGGTATGCGATGTCGTGTGCCAATGTGTTTATTACAACTTTTCCGGTTTTAAATTTCAAAGGCTTTTTTTGCGAGGATAAACGTTGACAGAACAACGAACATTTTGTGCACATTTTTAATTGACAATTTGACTGAAAAGCATGTTAATAAACTAACTAACGAACTACTACTAACACTACTACTTTATCTGTATGTAAAGTTGCTAAACTTGTAATCTAAAAAAATTAAAAATAAATGAAAACAAATTTAATGATACTTCAATGACGTAATTAAATACTTCTGCTCCATTTAATTGAACGAAGCTCAAAATTGAATAGTTTAATAAATAAACGCAAGTCGAAGTTTGAAGATCAAAAAAGTTTTTTGTGCCAATTAATTAAGTCAATTGCTAACGACACCACAAGAAACAGATGTGCAAAACAGACGATTGATACGAATTGAGTAATATGTATTCAAAAACTATTGAATGGCTGATTTTACTTGTCTCGCTATTTATAGTCTTAAGGTAATCATTAAACACTTTTCCTAATTAAATTTTTGTTATTTTGATATTCAAAGTGAAACAGACGCAGAAACATCGAAAAAACGTAAGTGTAAATGAATTCTATTTTAAATGTGAAGTTCTTACTTCATTGTCCTAACTTTTTTAATGGAGTAAATTTTCAGTTGGTGTCAAAAGTTTTATGGGCACATCAGGAAGCATTTTCTTTAGGAACGAAAGTAAAAGTATTTGCATAATTTCATAATAAAAAATGCTTGCTTTTAAAGGACAATACAAAGATCAATATCAAGCGGATGTAATTCTCCCAGTGGATCGAGTGAAAGATACTTACACAGTTATATTTAACAACAACGTAAACGCTTCCGAAATTAAAGCGTTCATGAAAGAGTTTAAATCTGACTTCTCGTTGAGAAGCTTAATGAAAATAATGGCGTTGAATGCATTAATAAACAACAACAAAGCAATCGAAAAAATAAGAAGAGACAAGCGGGTAATGAAGTCAGCTACAAAAAAATAAGTGTTAATAATTTTTTAAAGGTACACAGTATTCAAGGGGTACCTTTGATTCAAATTTTAGTTCCCAAAGATGTTGTCGGAGATGTGCCAAGTGAGTCAAAGGAAACTATTGCAAAACCGACGCAACCAACTACTGTTATGGCAAAAACAACAACAATTGTGACCACAAAAGTACCAGAAACGACAAGCAAATCAACTACCAACGCAGAAGATACGACTACCTCAGAAGCTACAACCGCTACAGAATCTACAACAACTGCATCAACAGAAACTAGCGAAACAACTACAACCGGTGAATCGACAACCACATCAACTGGAGCAGAAAGTACAACTGAATCAACGACAGCATCAACAGAAACTTCATCACCAATATCATTCGATGGTTCATCGTCGGCTGAATCAACAGCTGACAGTGCGACAGCAGAATCATCAGGTGAAGCCACTGCAGAAACAACGACTGCAGAAACGACAACAGCAGAAACGACAACGACAGCAGACAGCACAACTGAAAATGCAGCCACTTAAAAATTAAAAACTCCAAAAAAACACCAAAAGAAATGAATACATATAAACTGCAACTAAAAAGCAATAAATTAACGTTTATTTATGTTAAGAAACTTTAAATTACATTAAAAATATATTAAAAGTAAACAACTCACAAGATTAAATTTTTTCCTTTCATTTTGGCGGAGTATACGAATGCGTTATAATCAACATCTGAGGTTGATATTTGGAAGAATAATCTTCCGTTCAACTCTGTTAATTTTGTTGTGAATTCATTCGCTGAGATTACGTCAACTGTGTCAATTAGAATGAATCCCGATATTCCTTTCAGTTCGTAAATGTTAATGAAAGAGTCCTTGGTTAAAATTAATACAAATAATCGACCATTAGGTAAGTACACAGAATCGATGCGTTTGAAGTTCACTCGAATTTGTTGAGTTTCAATGAAAGGATATTTGTAACCGGGATTAAGGCGGAAAACTCGCAAAAGCGGTTCGTTTCTTAAATAATTAGACTTTCCTTCTCCGATAAACAGGAAATGTTCTTCGAATTGTGATCTGGTTTCCGAAAAATAAACAAGTTCGGGTTTTACAGCATTAATCGTCTGGACATGACCACGATACACATTCTCTCTGAGGAACCATTGGAAAATGTTAACTTTGAAACTTTCACGATTCAACGAATTAGACAAATAAGTAGCCATAAAAATGAGATTTTCACCGTGATTGAGCATTGTCGATATCTGGTTTAGAAGAAATGGTTAACTAATTCAAAAAATTAGCTTCACTTACTTTGTCGGTTTGAGGTACAGCTGGAACTAACTGAGGAACAGAAAATACACCATTGTGTACACACGAAATAGAAACCATGTTTCTGATTGTTACATTCCAGTTGGCAGCGAATACGAAACAAGCTGAGAGTCCATTGTTCGACAGCATATTCACATCCAAAACATTATGCAGTAAAATATTCGAAATCGGAGCGAACTTGTTGTCATCGAATGCGAACAACTGAACTAATGAATTTCCATTTCCTGTAATTGACGCTGATCGAATCGACTGTTGTAAGCATTGCTCCAATTGTTTATGATGCGCATGTGGCTTATTTATAACCAACAAATGTAACCGATTATGATTGACGAACTCAATAATTTTTGAGGGTCTAAAACTTTCCAAATAAGAAACGACAGGCCGCTCAACGAAGTATTTCACTGCAATTGCTTCGCACTGAAAGTCTTCACTTGTCTTCGAAAAATAAAATAAGTTATTTGGAGTACCTTTATGAGATATTTGAATAACTCTTTCGTGGTTAAATTGACTTATTAGCTCGAAATAATTCAGTTGCAAAGCACGACAGTTGAATTCATTTTTCAGTGCTTGCACTCTATCATTTTGCAAAGTTAACAATGCTTTGTCTCTAAAGTTCTTGCCTGTCTTTAAGTATCGAAGTGCTTCACTTACAGGAATACCACCGAAATATCTGCTTGCGTTCAAGCTGTCTTTCACTGTAAGTAATGCGGATACAGATTTGTCGCCATAAATATTGTTATTTCTGCCTTTCAAGACCAGTTCGTCTCGCAGCCTTCTTAAATCCATGTTGTTCACAAGTTTACTAACATTTAAACTTCCTTTCACAGTGAAACCATTTTTAAAATGAGTAAAACCTGCGATCACCTGATTTTCGCCGATTTGTGCGATGTTGCGAGAGGTAAAATTAATGCCCGAAATCAATCCGTGAGAAATCAATTCTGTTGTTTCTAAATGCATGAAATGTTTTCTGCCGTAAATTAGTTGCTGTCCCTGTGATTCGACAGTCTCTGAAACAAGTTTCGAGAAATCGATGCTGTTTATCCTTCTTCCATTAAGCATGTCGAGATTTTGCCTAACAAATACATTGTCCACCATTTTTGGCACAGATATCACATTAGGACCACTTTTTGTCATCAGATCATTGTGTAAACGAATACCATTGATTCGATCGCTGCTAACGTACAAATTCTTTGCGAATTTCACAAAATTTCTAAACCGATAATGGCTATTCAATCTTTGTGTACCAGTTTTCCTAACAGCATTTCGGTTTATTTCAGCGAGGCTCACATTGTTGATCAATCCTCTTTCCGTGTTCAGTTGACCATCAACTAATACGACGTCATTCGATGTTAAACCAGATCCAAAAATTAGTTTAGAGTCAACGGTTTGTCTTTTTGATCGACTCATGTAGACTGTCGAAAGTTGTCTCCAATTAATACCATTTATCAAACCGGTCGATTTTAAAGGAGCCTCAACGATTAAATTTTGAATAACCTTTTTTCCTCGAATTGACATTTGGCGATGTCTGAAAACCATTGTTCTCGAGAGACGATTTAGATCAACACTGTTTACTGGTCCGCGTGTGCGCAATGAGTTAAAAACTGCATTACCAGCAACAACTAAAGGAGCATCAATTCGTTGATTACCAAATTTTCGTACGCTGTTTGCACACAGATCACGAATCTGAATACCATTAAACCAGCCTTTACCAGAAAGCTCTTTAATGACCCGAATATTCATAAATTCTTGATTTCCATACATCTGTTGAGGAACACGTGAATTTTTCTTTACGGTGTCTCTAGACAACTCAATTCCTCCAACTTTTCCGAACACTCGCACATTTCCTTCGACATTTACGTTGTTCAAAAATGCGTTTGGAGCGTACAACATTACATTTTCACGAAGATTAACAACACCGTCCTGCAATGTTCTTAAATCGATTCCATTAATTAGTCCTTTAACGTATATATTCTTCCTGAGTAACAAACTGTTTGCCACAATAACATTCCCATGAAGTCTTTGGCGCACGTCCTGCAACATCCAAGAATGTAACATTTCACCAAATGAGACACCGTCGAACGCAGTAGGAAATTTAAAATCTTCGACGTAAGTCGGACCTTTGAAAGTTATTTGACCAGTGATATGTTGAGGTCCACTATTTTTCAGCACAGCATCACTGAAGACTCTTCTTAGATTAATTCCATTAATTGACTTCATAATCACTTTGTTCTTCGAGGGCACGGTAACAGCATGAATCCATTTTTTACCAGTCACTATTTGTCTTTCTTCGTAACGAAGTGTATTGTAAATAAGAACAGGATAATGAACATTATTAATAAGTCTAACATCGTGAATTCTGTTCACCGAAACATTGTTGTGTACTTGAATATTTGAGAATAACTTCGGACCAGTGATCTCCTGCGCAGATCCATTCAAATAGACGACATCATTCATGTTTATTCCGTTCAATCTGTCCACATTGAGTTCATCGATATAAATATCGCCGTCAACAGTCATGACGCTGCCAAATTGTTGAGGACCTTCCATTAATAAACTTTGTCTCAGTTTTTCCACCTCCAAGTCATTGATTTTCACTACGTTCACTGTTTTGCGAACGATAACTTCTCTCGTAAAAACAATTGGAACAGTAATTTGTTGAACAGTATTCGTTGTTAGAAAATCTCTTCTTAAGTCGAATCCATTAATTAAAGGAGCTTGCAATTGTCGAGGTATAAACCAATCAAATCGTAAATTATTAAAAGGTGGAAATACTCCGTCTGTAAGCAAAACAGTTTCATAATAGAGCCGTTTCAGAGGAACATCAGCGACTCTTCCACGCACGGTTACACCATTTAAAAATCTGACATCTCCTTTAATCTCGAGTCTTTTGAATACTTGCGTAACGTTTTTCCACCGAGCTCTTTCTAACAAATTTGACAACCTTATTCCATCGACTTTTCCAAAAACGCTATTCATTTGACCCAAACGAATATTTCTGTGAACAAGAAAATGGCCTGGAATTCTTTGAGGAACGTTTCTAAACATGATTTGTATGATTCCATTTCTAACTGGAATACCATTGATCTCATTGCGAACCATTGCAGAGTGAACAAAAGTTGGTGAAACAAATCTTTTCGGTCCGCTGATGATAATCGGCCGGCGATTATTAATTCTGGTTCTCACAAAGTGTGGAGATGGCAATCGAACACCATTTACAAGGCCGTCAAGAACCACATTACCATCAACAACAATGTCTTGAAATCTAATGCCAGAGTTTATTTGTTGATTGCCATTGGTCCAAAGTTGATTATACCAATGTGCCATCATGTCAATTCCATTAATTGCGGATCTTGGTGTTTGATACAAACGATGTGCTCGGAAATTGTTGAAAAACTTCGGTCCTCTTATTTCATGATTTCCGTCGTAAGTAACGATACTCGAGACCAGTGAATTGAAAGGCTTTCCACCAATTCTGCGAATTCCAATGTTTTCAGCAGCGAAAGAGTTATTAAAAGAAAGAAAGCTTTCGACAACTTGTTCACCAACAGTCACTAACACTTCATGCCGATTAATTGGATGACCATTAAAAAGTCCAGCGACATTCAGAGAGTGCGATTCCATGACGTCAATAAACGTTGGATGAGGCAAGTAATGGTTTCCATCAAGTGTTACAATATCAGCTGTCCTAACGCCATCGACAGGACCTTCAACGAAAATATTCCTTGCATCAATTGACTCAAACTTGATAATATTTCCAATTCTTTGATCGAAATCTGTTCTAATTATTCGTGAGTGAATGCTTCCAAATTCATTTCTATTCAAATTTTGACTTGTTAGTTTTTCAAGCACACAACCATCACTACGTGAACAATGAAAGTCGGCTTCATTGATGTCCAATGCTGAAGTTATTTGTTGGTCACCTCTCAATCGCATCGCAGAACGAAGTTGATCCTTTGTTCGTTTAAGCTCAAGTTCAAGTTGTATTAATTCAATCTCCAACAGCGATAGTTCTTGAATTACTTCGTGGCTAAGCGTTCGCTGTTCGTCTTCTTGTATAATAATCGGCGTAATAAATTCGGTGGTCTCGAAGTTATCTAAATAAACGTTTGTGTTCAAAACGATATCCTTTTCCTGATCCACGTAGAAAATGTCTTTCATTCTTCGTTCTATAATCGGATCCAGAACTTCTTTTTGAGATTGTTGTACACACCATCTCGTTTTGTTTTCGTGCCATTCGCCAAGTCTGTTCTCAAAATGAAACCTCAATTCGAATACATTGTAGTCACGTCGTGCAATTGCGTGAGAAACGAGAAGAATCGATTTATGCGGTAATAGAGCTGTTGCCAAAGATGCGACACTTGGACCCAAAGCCGATACACTCATTGTAATACCAGATTCTTCGAACCGCCAACCGTTGTACTGAAAGATCTTTACGCCTCCACGGGTTACAATGAAAAGCACAAATTCATTTTTAGGTCCTTTATAAGCAGTCACGTGGGTGGCACCGAATGTCTTCAGGCATTGAAACGGTAAAAATTTATCAACTGAAAACTTATATACAACGGAATCAGTGGCGTAGTTCCGATTTCCATGTCGAATGCTGTATTCATTAGCAATAACCAGAAAATGTTCCTCTTCATTTTTGGGTCCGAGACTAAAAAATTCTGCGTCTGAAGCGGCAAAAGTGCGAATCGATTGAACCAACTGCCACTTGTTCGTCGATATATCCAATTGCAGTATTTGAGAATCAACGTCGTAGTTGTAGTCACCAGCTTTCTGATTAATAACTGCGACATACTCCGATCCTTGAATAATAAACGGACACAAATCTTTGACGAAAAACGACGGATATTCATCAACTTGATCGAAATAAGTGTGCTGCCACGAATAGAAACTGGTGGTCGATTGAAGACTCGTTCGATTTCCTTCCGGATGAGCGGAGTTCGCTATCGCCAAACGTAACTGATCACCAAACGCTGATTTCCAGACGGCAACTGCTGTTGAAAATTGACTGTTCACAGTGTGCTCTTTTGGCATTCGACGAAAGTGACTGTTTATGCGAACTAAATCAATGCCTCCTTTAGCAGAATCAGCTACCAAAATATACAACAAATTGTTGTCAGTAAACAGAGCCATTTTTTGAGCATCAATTGCCGGCACTTGAAGTACTGGTAACCATTTTGTTTGATCCGAGTTGAACTGTGCCACTGTAATCATTTTTCTGTTCGACGCAATGCAAACCAAAACCAAAGCGTTGTTAAATGGAATAGTTTCGATGTGAACACTGTCTGGACACACAGTTGTAAACGGGACAATACGAGTCAACTGATGTACACCAAAATCTGACAAATGAATCCATGGGTTTCTCGTTTTCATTCTTGACTTCAAGTGGGAATCAACGATTTCACCCAATAATTTTTGATCTTCTACAATGAAATTTACAAAACTCTACAAAACATTTTCTAAAACAAATGCCTTACCTCTTCTTTTCTCAAGAGTGGAACCAAGAGAAAACCTCTGGTCATCAACAGTTCCATCAGTGGCAACATTTTCTGTCGTTGAGAATAGTGTTGTTAGATCTGGAAGAAACGTTGTGACAGACGAATGCACACTTTTTAAAAACAGAAAACATATTAAAAATCGAATCAAAACTAGGCTCCTCATTCCGGAGGTAAAATACGAGTGAACGCCTGAAACCTCACATTTAACATTTGCACTCTGCTTTTATATATATGACGCCTTCATTTTACACTTGATTCTTTCAAGATTAAAACAGGAAAGACAAGCGAAAGCAACAAGAATTTGAATTGAAAATTTCATTTCATTTGCAGTGAATTGCAACGCTGGAATGAGTCACACCGAACAACTTTCATAGCAGCGCTATCTTGCGACCGAAACATTATTGTAATGACGTTATTTAAATACTTGAAAAGTTTTGAAAAAATATAAACAAATGAAAGCAAAGTTTTTCTGTAACTCAATAACAAAACCGATCATCAAAACAATTGTAATACTAGCTGCGTTATTCTACAACTATTGTTACGACCGAAAAAGGCTATATTTTTCAGTAAGACCACTGGAATTATCATCCAGTACGACCAAATTATCACATAGGAAACCAATAAACATTAAATATTTTTTATAGATTTTTCGTCGGTAAACAATACATTTGTGTAATTGAAACTATTACTCGAAAATAAATAAATACATCGAGAGTGGTTTTTTAATACAAGTTCTCTAAATTGTGCATACATCACTTTAATCGCGTAACGGAAAGTGAACAAACGAATGACGCTTTCACAAATACGCTTGAACTAATTAACGCATTATTACATCACAAAAAAAGTTTTATCCTGAAAAACTACTTTTCACTGATATATACCGCTTCCAACGACAATCTCATTGAATATTAAACAGCTTTGATAACAGTATGTGAGAAGCTGTTTTTTAATTCAAAATCATCAGAAAAATAATGTAACATTGGTCAAAA
>NCKV01000959.1:0-12648 GCA_003675905.2 Leptotrombidium deliense
GGTCTTCTTGCTGATTCAAAAGCGATTGTAAACCTTGCGAGAGATGAGGCGAGGGATTACAGATCTAAATACGGAGCACCGATTCCTCTAAAGTATTTAAAAGATAGAGTAGCCCAGTATATGCACGCGTATACTCTTTACTCTGCATTACGTCCATTCGGCACATCATTATTACTCGGCACTTGGGATCAGTTCGATGGTCCACAATTGTACTGTTTGGATCCTAGCGGTCTTTCTGTTGGATATTTCGGTTGTACGGTTGGCAAAGCAAAACAAGCAGCAAAAACTGAAATTGAAAAGATTACAAATTTAAAAGACCGCACGTGCGAAGAATTGGTCAAAGAAGCTGCAAAAGTAATTTACGTTGTTCACGACGAAATTAAAGATAAAGCTTTTGAATTGGAGCTGTCATGGATTACGGAGGCAACAAATGGTAGACATGAAATTGTACCGGAAAAAGTTTTCAAAGAAGCAGAAACTTTTGCTAAAGAAGCGATGAAACACGATTCGGACTCTGATTAAATATTTTTTAATTACGAATACATTAAATAAATGTTTGCCTAAAAGAGCAATACGCGCCTCTGCTTTCAATTAATATTTTTAGACCCTAAAATGCCGGTAACTACTCAATGTCGGTGTTCTTTTTGAATCGTGTGCAAACCAATAAACAGTTGGTTGTGGGAAAGGGTGAATCACAACATTTAATTGTTTTACATAACAGTATTTTCATAATTTTCGTATTACTCCTTTTGTTTGATTCGGTAAAAATTAAACGTTACTCATGGAATTTGTTCATCAGGTTTAGTGTGCTTTCTGATTTTAGCTTATAAAATAACCACTCAGAACGGATCTCTTCCCACCCCTTCCGAAGAAGGAGAACAGTCATCAATGAGTGTAGCCATCCAATCGGACAGCTATCACTCGGCTTCCCGCTCAGGAAGAGATCCCTCGGCTCCTCATCGCGGCTATGTGTTGCCACCTGTTTGACAGGTATAGCGTTAATCATACTCTAGAAATGATCCCTTGAAGTATGATCTTAACTCAACCATTGCGCATCGCCCATTGGTCTTCTCTCTTAACACATTTTCTATTACAGCTTTTATTTTTCCTTCAATTTTTTCGCTTAATAGTTTAATTTTTTGTTGCTATTGATGAATAGTTTTATCCGAATAAATATATACTACAATGTTTATGTGTGAAAATTTTATTATAAACAACCGAAATGTTTGTAGGCATTGATTCGTTTTGTAAACGATGTGTCGTCATTAATTAATCGTTGTAAACAAAATGGAAACTTAATTGAAAACGTTTTGTATCTATTCGTAATATTTTATTGATCAAAGAATTGAACCGAAATCGTAATAAAGGCAAGTATAAAGTAAACATGTATTGATATAATGAATAAATTGCTATACTCGGCAGTGATTAAAAGTAATGGCTCAAAAATTGCGATGTCTTATTTGCTTCGCATGTCTGTCTTCAATTCGCATTCCGTAACAGAAGCAGAAGTTAAGTAAAAACATGAATATTTGAACAAGCATCAACGATGCAGCAACTCCTCCGAGCAATCCTCCTCGAATTTCCATGTATCTGCGAAGATTTTCAGCGCAACTCTACAAATGTCAAGAATTAACGAGGAATCATGGTTACCAGCGCACTTACTGTAATGTGCACATTATTCGTACGATCGCTGTTGCAAGATGCTGGAATGTCTTGATTCATTTCACGATAATCGACGAAAGCGTAAGCACCGCAACATTCCAACTGTAAATTAATGAAACTTTTTTGCTCACAGATTAGTAAACATTTATATACCTTTAGTTGAATTAAATCCAAAAATCTTCTCGAAGTGTCGTTTGTGTTCCTCTGTTCCATGTGTCCTCGAATTTGAAGCTCGTATATGTATTGTAACTGTTGAATACAATTTAAAAATTAATTACGGATTATTAACATTAACGGCGAATAATTACACGATCGCCTCCAGCAACTCTCCAAACCAAAGCACAAATTGTCAGTTCCAGAATGAAGCATATTACGTGAAGAGCAGATGTCTGAAAAAAAAACATTGTTTAAAGCATTTTAATTAGTGTGTTCACGAACCACAATGAGAAGACAAGGCGAGTCCAAAGCGACTGCTAAACATCCGATGAAACCGATTGCCAACAAAATTACGCCAACTGCGAGTCCAGTGTAACACGCATCGTAATAATTGTTCAAATCAACACCGATGTTGTACTCGAAAATACCGCCGTCCGTCGCAATCCAAGCGGAAGCCCACAAAAGTATACAACCGAGTACCTATGACGAATACACGCATCAATATTTGCAAGAGCCACACCCGATTGGCAAAGTGTACCCAAATGAGAAAATTGATCGAGAAAATCACGTATTTAGCATAAACCATAAAGTCTTCCGTTGAGTCCATCATTTTTGATGACTCTTTAAAGTCTCTGTTCGTATCACAATTGTATTTCAAAAATGTTTTTTGATTTCCGATTCAAAAATAAACGCCAGAAATAAAATCGCACGAATCGCGTTGTTGAATAGTGAATTTTGCGTAATAATCATATCTGTATTCGACTTGTTCCCAAAGAAACTCGATTAGAAACATTTTTTCGTTGCGATTCAATAGCTGCAATGTTTACAAAACTGTTATGTTGATGACTTTGTTTGCTCAACGCTTCATTCTTTTTATCTTTACTTTTCAGTTGAAAAACTTTAATTGTACTCATTTTATGTTCAACAACTTTTTGTAACTTTCTTGTCCAAAGAATGTTTGTTTCAATCATTTGTTTTGTGTTAATTTTTTAAAAGTTATACAAAATTATCTCAATTATATGAGAAATTAATTAAATTGAATTAAAATTATCATTTAAACAAAATACACGTGTTTAAAATGTATACTTCTAATGATTTGTGTACAACATAAATGTACACAATGCAGGCGATGTGTTTTAGCTGTAAGTTTATGTGGCGATCAGTCGTACAATATTTATATTAAGGTTTTGCAAAGTGTTTGATTTAACAATTCAGTTTTTTGTCAAACTGATATACCAACTACATAATTTAAATAACACCCTAACATTTTTCACTACAAATTTGTCTATTTTTACAACTGTGAAATTTCTTAACGCTCTAGTCTTATCAAAACAATTGTTAATTTTGAAGCTTTATTTTTAATTGGTGTTATTTGCTTCAAAATCATTTAACCACTTATTAATTAATTAAAATTTAATTAATAAAGCTTTCATTAATAGTTATTGTATAATTGTGTTTTATGAATTGTTGGAAAACGATTTTCATAGTTTGTAATTATTAATAAATCCCTTAAAAGCAGACGAAAAATGTCTTTCGAAAATCTGCAAAAGTATTTAATATTTTTCTCATATTTAGGTAAACATTATAAGGGTGTACAGTCACAGACACGTCGAATACCGACTTTTGAAACAATTGGGGTTAAAACAGTAAAAGAGGACAAATCGATTCAAATACAATTAGAAGTAAGTGTAACACGTGTTTTATGTATTTTATTTATTTATTTTAAAGAAAGCTTTTAATCGTTTGTTACCAAAACCGAAGAATGAAATAAAAGTGGGAATTAGCAGCAGGACTGATGCTGGTGTTAATGCATTAATTAATAGTTGTCAACTGTCGTTGGCTCATCCAATCGAAGGCTGTTATTACATTCCGAGTCACATTGTAAAAACAGCAAACGATTACTTTTTGAATCACAATCAGAGTATTATGTAAGTGTTCGTGAGCAAGGTTCAGATGCGTTATTATTTGTATGACTTTAGATTAAGAAGAGTAGTTCCTGTTCACCATATGTTCGTTGCAGTATTGCACGCATTAAGTCGGACATATGTTTACCGCATCGCTGTTGTAAAGAAACCGATTCATTCGAAAACTGATGTCGATTTAACTTCTCTACTTCCCATCGATGAGTTATACCGATGTTTGCCTGTGTGGTAAGTAAGTTTCACGTTTTTCAAAAAAGTTTTCTAGTATTGTTTTCAGTTCACCACAAGGATATCTGGACATCGCTAAAATGCAAGAAGTTTGTGATTTGTTTATAGGGACACACGATTTTACATCATTCAGATCACCTCAAATCCGAGATACTCGTCCATCTGAGCGAACTATTTACGAATGTTTTTTAAGATTTATACCTGATACGTATTTAAATGGTTGCGATCCTGCATATAAAAATATTGACATCATTGAAATTGTTATCAAAGGCAAATCGTTTTTATACAATCAAGTAAGAAGAATGGTTGGTGCACTCATAGCTGTCGGTAAGGGTAAGAATACTGTGGAAGAAATTCGATCATTTTTACATGAACCTGGCAGTGGCAAAGGTAAAATTATAGTTCCACCTCCTGATGGTCTCTACTTAGCCAACATCGAATATGATACAAACGGTTTGTATATCTGAAATATTATTATACTTAAACCTAAATTGTTAATTTTAGACTTTACAAACCCACGCATTTTCAAATTGCAATCGAGCGAAGAAACTGAAAGCGACACGGAAGAAGAATACGCACAAGTTTCATCCAATTAATATTTCATATTTATTGCAGATTTAGTATACATTTTGGACAAAATGGAAACTATTGTTTTTAATAACAATTGCTATAGTAGACGATAAAATGTTCATTGTACAAAGAATGAATTCAGCGCTAAGCATCCTCTAAATTCATGTTATCGCGTATAACGAGAATACTGTTGTATATCTTGACAGCGGGTCCTAATTTAATTCCAAGAATTTTCACCAGATCCGGCTGATTGAGCAACAAGAACGCTTCGCCGTCAACGAGCTAAAAAAGAATTGGAAATCAATAAATGCTAAATGGTTAAACTAGTACCTCATCAAGAAAAGCTTGACCAAAATCAGCGCAACCAGGGATTGAAGAGACAAAGTTTGCCACTTTATCTGGAGACCAAGTGAATACTTCACAAGGCTTTATTTTGTCACATAAAGGCAATAGCGTCTTTGAATGCTTGCCCCATGCAACCGGAGCATCCTGTTGCTGTTGATTTACTCTCAGAGCGAATATTGACTGATGTAAAGCAGCCAAATGGTTTCCAGCGGGACTCGATGGTCGACTGTTTTCGGGCGAATTTTCGTTATGTTCTTTCTCTGGTTTTTCTGATGAAAGTTTTCGAACTTTAATTTGACGTTGAGCACTACTCTGTACACCAAATGTGTCACATTTTGACTTCAAAGCTTTTTTCTTTACGATATTTGTCTCTTTTACAGAAGAATTCGAGTTTTTGAAGTTTCGTAATCGGTTTTCCCAAGCGACCGGTTCTTCTTTGATAGTTATCTGTGATTGATTTACAACAGCAGAATTATTGAGCGAAGAAGGAGTCGACGGACGACTGTTGTTTGGTGAGTATTCAACCGCTTCCTTTTCAGTTGATAATTTCCTGGATTTCGGTGGTCTGCCAACAGTAACCGAAGTTTCACCTTTGGCTTTCAAGTGTCTTTTCTCGGTATGGTTTGAATCTTTCACGCTTAAATGTTTTTTAAGTTTCACCGATTGACTTGTGGCACAAGCTTGACTGCAAAACTTTCCTTGTCGAATGAACTTCGAGCGCACTTCTCTAACGCCACAATTGATACATGTGCACATCAATTCATCGGGAGTATACACTTGAATCGTTGGATTCGTTGTACCACTTTCAGGACTCGACGGACTTGCAGTGATTGTGACACTTCTTCGCATTTTTTCTTCATTATTTTTCAAATTAGAATGTTTCTTCATAACTTCCTCGGCTTCATCGTCGTCTACCATTTCAAGTGTTCCAAACTCGTTAATTTTAAACTTGAGGTGACTTCCTGGCAAAGTGCCGATTCCGTCTTTCCATTCCATAATATTTACGGGATCGAAGTCGGCATTCGTCACTAAATCTGTTTTGTGCGTTTCGTTCAACGTGTTCTCGTTCGCCGATTGACTGGTCAGCGTTGCAGTCGAAGCTGATGACGAAACTGGCGGCGACCCCATCGTTACAGTTACAGATGTAGCGGAAGAAGATTGCATCGCTGTTTCTGTGGAATCGTTGTTGTTTGTTTGCGCGACTCCACTCGAAATAGTAACCGTAACCTTCGGTGGCATTGATGGCGAGTTTTTTGTTTCACTCATCGCAACAGGTGTGAATGCAGGTGAATTCGAGGACAACGTGCAATTTGATGACATAACATCCGTAACCGAATCGGTCGTCGATGACACTGTAGCTGTAGAATATTCACTGCTGATTGTGACCCCAGTATTGCTCTTTGAACTCGAAGAATCGTTATTTGCATTTTTATTCCTGGTGTCTTCTGATGAGTCAGTAATGGAAGTCGACGATACTTGATTTAGCATTTTTGTTACAGAAACATGTGAAACTGAAGGATTTGGCACAACAGTAGCGACAGTGGCTACAGTTGTTGCAATTTTCGATGGGTTGATAACCATTTTCGCTTTCATCGACGCATTTGTGATAGTAGGTTTTCCTTTATTGACGATCTGTGTCGCTCCGCTTCCAGATAATTGAACTGGAATTGTAATCAATTGAGTTTTGCCTCGAGCCGCATTTAATCCCGAGAGTGGCACTGCAATCATTTGACTTCCGTCGGACGTTGGAACCAAAGCCATCTGCGAACGAAATAAATGATATGTCACATATAAATGACTGAAAGACATACGGGAATAGTTTTGTTGGCGAGTTTAACGGTGTTTGCTGCATTTGTTGTCGTGCCGATCATTTGTGACTGATTACTCGAATTGCTTGCAATCAACAACGTCGGCGGTGCTGAGCGCAAATCTGCATTTTGTTCATGTAACGATTCTAGTAAAAGAATATTTTGAAAGCAACTTTTCAGAAAAAAATAAAAGTTGTGTACTTGTGATTGCGGTCCCAAGAGCCTCCAAGATTGGTTGTGCTTTCGTAGTCACAGCGACCGGCTTCGGGGCAATCGCTCGAGCCATTGGAGAGCAAGTGGTTGTCGACGGTTGTGTACAAACAACGGGAGCGATCACAGATCTGATCTCACCGTTGCTAATAGTGATGTTGATCGCAGACCCTGCCGAGGTCGATTTCGGTATCTTTTCCGCACATGTGTCATTTTTCGATGCATCACTATTCTTGTGTACACTATGTTCTGTGTCTGTTTCCGCAATTACATTGCATTTCGATACTTCTGCAGTGGCGACACCGGTTTCCATTTGTAGTGGCGGCCGAACCTCAATTTTGCGCTTTTCACTTTCTTCTTCCATCAACTCAGTAATCACTGAAAAAGATGCGTCACTTTTGTAAATTAATTTGCGAACACTTTTCAAATACGCGTTACAAACGTACACAATTACTTTCGTTGCACAATAAGATGGACGCGAAGTTCAGTTCAATTCGAAAAGTGTGGAAAAAAGTATTTCTCGAAAAATTGAATGGTGAACGCTTTACATGAAATGTGCTCTTCTGTTAGTGCGACTGCGCCACGTTTCGATCTTTTGCCGTTTTTGTTGCTCGCGAATCGCAAGTTTGCGACTTTTCAATGAGAATGCAGAGAACTGTGCAACAAGAACATTGCGGCCATTCGAAGTACTGTCCGATTCAATGCACTTACGAACGATGAAACATTCGGAAAACACATTAATGCACGCATTTCACTATTAATTCACATTCATTTCAGTCGCGTTGTGAACGTTTGCAGAGGACAACCAGTGTTCGTTAGTCCTTGTCAACAATACTGTATTTACGTACAAATAAATACACGTTTAAAGCGTGCCAAGTGTGCATCTTTATTTCATTTCATTTGACACATTTGTTACTTTGATTTTATCATTCTTTCATTTTGAAACCGTTGTTTTGTGAGCGTGGATCAGTTATCGCTTTAGTCAACACAATCCGAGTGTTTCACAGTTGTCAAGACTGTTTCCACTACTCGGTGATTGTCTGATATCCGTTCTAACATCACTTCCACGAGAAAACAACGGTTAATCATTGACATCAAGTCTCAAATGCACTCCTTTGTCGTCATTTCAAAATTCATTTTTGAATTTCGATCAAATAAGATCAAACCGTTAGTTCTGTCTGTATTCGCGCGGTCGCTGGCAAAGGAAGGGTCGTTAATTGGGTTTTGGTACGGTTAGTAGTGGTGGGAAAAGGAAGGGCACGTTGGAAATTGGAAATAAAGGAAAGAGGAGATGAGACGCGAGCGGAGCGGACAGGTGGGGAATTTGCGGCGACGTCTGGTGATATGTATTTGTAATTGAAGTGAGTTGGGTGACAAGAATGCAGTTTTGTGTATGTGCCGAATGAGTCGTTTGGAATGGTGATTGGAGCACAAGTTTTCGCAAAGTGTGCGATGCGTGTTGCGAATGTCTGCGAAGCAATGATCGCCGTTAGGCAAATACTGCCGGTCTTGCAGTCGCATTTCGCATACAAGCGACGTCAGAGGGCAACGAATGAGAAGGCGTTTCATTTTTGTGCGCAGTGAGAATAACAGTGAAGGACAGCTGATCGCTACTCTTTGTTTACACTTCAAATTCGATTGTTATTCGACTCGAAATCCAATCGAAAACATAATCATTCGAGCAGTTCGTTAAACGTTTCGTCTCAGGTGAGTTCGTATGCTGCGTCTTTTTGAACATTTCTCTGTCCATTTCGAAATGGTTCGCTTTACGAATGCTCCGTTCAGAATCATTATTTCTTTTCGTTTGCGTGTTTCGTTTCTATTTCGCAATTCAATTAACTGATTGAAAAAATAGCGTTTGTTATTTATTTGGGTTACGATTCGTTGTTTGATAGAACAATTTGCAATGAAATCACGTTTAATGTACATTTTAATGTTCAAAATGTGGTGTATTTAAACGATTCGGTGAATACTGCGTTTAATTTTTTTTGTATGGCTTCAGAAAAACGAATTGCATACATTCGCGAGCTATTTTCACACACACACTCCTCTGTTCCTGTGTATTTCCTTGTTTCATTCGTATTCTTACGAAACAGTTGTAAAATAATGCGTTTTGTTTTCAATTGTGCATGTCAGTTTCTTATTTGTCATACTTGTTTTTGATTTGTGAAGCTGCTGAAAGATAAAAAATGTTGTTTACTTGTTTATCGAATAACGTTCGATATATATTGCATGCGTTTGAGTCTTAAAATGTAAACATTTTCTATCCTCGCTTCACTGTTGTTCAAGAGTTTTCAGTGTTCCAGCAACATTGCTTTAAACATTTTAAAGATGATACATGATGATTTTACTGTTATATTTTTTGCTGCTGCTTTTCGAAAGAAGTAAAATATTACTTGAAAAGAGTTTCAAATTTATTGTATACCAGAACGTTAACTGAACTACATTGAAACTCTACATTAAAGCAGCACACAGTCAATAAAGGAAGCATTTCTAACAAAAGCCAATGGGTTAATGGCACACAATGTACAAACAAACAAAACTATGCGTTTCAAAGGGTTATTAAATGTTTACGCATTCAATCCTTTGATTTGTGTTTTTTGATATTTTTTACTGTTTTGATTCGTCAAAGTGCATATTTTTAGTGGTGTGAGCAATTGTGGGCTAAATTCGCCATTCTCTTTCGCTTATTACTTATTATTAAGTCGTATTTTTTCAATGACATACACGTGATTATACAATGAAAGTAAGCCATGCAGCATTACTGCTTTCAGCGTTTGTAAACATTTTTTAATGCAATTGCAGGTGATTGTGTAGTTTAGTGTTACACAACGAATCGAGTTTCTGAATCTGCTTTTAATTCATAGCTGAGTGCCTGTCGCTGAAAATATATTCTATCGCTGTAATAAATACACACATTGTTAGGTGTCAAAAAGTGACATATTTAAAAGTCATTAATCTTCACCATTAACGAGCGTAAAGTGTGAAACATTTAGTGGCATACGTTTACACGTCTAATGTGCATGTAAATTTACGTGTCTTTTACATGTGAGATAAAATTTCCATATTGATTTCTGTTTTTGTGTTATTATTTTTTCATTGAAATCGAATTCTGTGTCGTGACAACACGTTCTTTACGTTCTCGTGAACAGTAGTAGTATGTCCGTTGATTTTCAGTGAAACGGTTAAAAATATTGCTAAATGTGATGAAGTAAAACGTTATTTTAATTTCATCAGTTTCCTTTGACGAACATAAACATCCGTCATGTGAACAATAATCGATCTTAGTTATTGTTACAATGTTTATTTTTGTATCCTAAGTTCCCTCGTGATCCATATCCGTTTGTATTCTTAGTGACTTGAATGCTTCAATCAATATGTCTGCGAAAAGGATGACAAATTATTGAAGGCATAATTCTTCGAAGATCGATTTACTTATTGTGCGATAAAATCAATCATTTTTAACAATTGTTCTTGAATCAGGAAAGAGAAGTTCAGAAGAGAAAATGGGTGGCGCAGTGAGTGCCGGTGAAGATAACGATGATTTGATTGATAATCTTATGGACGCTGAGTACATTAAGACACCGCTTGTCGAAAGGGTATTCAGAGCTGTGGACAGAGGCAATTATTATCTGGAGTCGTGCAAAGAAAACGCTTACAAAGATTTAGCTTGGAAAAAGGGCAATCTACATCTATCTGCTCCGTGCATTTATTCGGAGGTCATGGAATCGCTCGATTTAAAACCTGGTCTTTCATTTCTGAATATTGGCAGTGGAACTGGATATTTGAGCACAATGGTTGGTCTCATAATTGGACCGTTCGGCGTTAATCATGGCATCGAATTATACTCCGACGTTGTTAGATATGCGAAGAAAAAAGTGGAAATCTTTAAGCAAACTGCACCAGCATTAGATGAATACGAATTCTGTGAGCCAAAATTTGTTGTCGGAAATTGTTTACAATTGGACGTTGGATTAACGCGACTGTATGACAGAGTGTATTGTGGAGCTGCGTGTCCAGCTGAACACGAAAATTACATGAAAAACTTGCTTAAAATTGGTGGTATTCTGGTTATGCCGTTAAACGATCAGTTATTGAAAATAAAACGTGTCACAGAGAATTGTTGGGATGTAAAAAGTGTTCTTCCTGTGAGTTTTGCGTCTTTAATTGTGCCTACAGACAAAGTAAATGGAACAATCAGATTGCGTAAGTTTTGTTGGTGTTGTTTCTTAATTTTTATGAGTCATTTAAATTTTAGCGGAATCAATGCCGTTATCATTACAAGAACTGTGTCGTTCGGTAATAAGAATTCGTCTTCGCGTAATCATTGATTTGCAACACAGTGATCTGCGAAATAAAAATATGTATGAAGTGAGGCAAAAGTCAAAGAGTGGCAATAAATGTAAACATCGAAGAACACCGAAGCGTCCTCGACGAATTGTTATTCCTTTATTCGAAGAAAGTGATGCTACTTCAGATGAAGGAAATAATAACAGGAGTTCGGGTGATCGTCACAGATCAAATGGTAATTCGTCTCTCAAGGACCGAGTTGTTGCAGCTGCGACATCATCCATTTCAGCCGTTCTTCAACATGTTATTAATCAAGATTTTGAATTAAAAGAAGCTCGTCGATCACATAATAACAATTCTGAAAGTGATTCTACAGTTGAAATGAAAGACGAGAGATTTGATGATAATGATGAAAAAGAGAAAAATGGAAGTTCGTCAAGTACGAAAACAAATCATGTTTGTTCAACAAACAATGAACCCAATACCAGTGAAGACCGAAATGACACTGATTCTGAGTCAAGAAGTAAAAGGAGTATCAGTTTCACAGGTAAGACTATCTGAAGGATTTAAGTTAAAGTGGAATTTTTTGTTACTTAAAGACGATGAAGAAGAGTTTATTTGCATCGGAGGATTACAACAGGGATTATCAAATTCTTTCAGGCAACAACGACCGACTGGCTTCGTTTTCAAAAGAATGGCGATGAGCGAATTTGAGTCTGACTCGGACATGAGTGACCACAGTGATATGGATAAAACATCGAGTGATACGAAAGAAAATTCTGATGAAAGAGCGGCAGATGAGCCAATTGAGGAAGAAGAAGATGACACGTACAGCTATTCATTCTTTATGAAGTCGATGATAAAACAGTTGCCATTGCCGTTCTTGATATTGAAATATTTAAACTATGACCGAGATCTCATTTAAAGTAACCAAGTTTACAGAATAACACTACTTTTGTAAAGTTTATTTGATTGTTTGGTTAATGTTGAACAACATTGAAGAAACTAAATGATCAGGATTGAAAAACAGTGTTACTTTTCACTAACTGGACAACTGAACGTAATGTTTGACTTTTCTTCATTTCGAGCGTTCGAATCGCGGAGAACGCATTTTGAATATTAATTTCTAATCAAACTAAAGTTTCGATATAAACTATTATCAAAAGATTTATGAAACAAAAGTTTTAATCGAACACACTTTTCTTGTTACAAATATCGAGAAAGTATTTACATATTATTAATTACATATTTCGTAGTCGTTGTTGTGAAATTATAGTGATTCGATGATATAAACTACAATTTTGTTTACTGACAATTAAATTAATTGCACAGTTTGTAAATAAAAATTTCGTATTCTAATTGTTTAATAATTTAATGCGAGCTCGGAAAACGATTATCGCGCATATATTGCTTATTTCGTATGAACGAAATGTCGGGACAACGCATTGCGTAACTGA
>NCKV01000960.1:0-12645 GCA_003675905.2 Leptotrombidium deliense
GAAATTTGTAAGTGAAAAATTCTAAGTTTCGAGGATCAAAGGGAGTAAAAATTTCAAATTTCGAAAATCACTAAAAAATGAATAACTGGTTAAGATTGATTAAAGTATCAAAAATTTGACAAAACCTTTTAATTAAGGACACCTGCCAATTAGGGACAAATTTTTGTAAAACATAGTGTCCCTAATCGACAGGTTTCACTGTATTTACAACAATTTGAATATTTTCTTGTACAACATTTTTATGTTTGCTGTTTTATGATGTACTGTCTGACATGTCGGTATGTAGTGAAAAAGACCTATTGTTGGTATGTTTCCAGGCATACGGACATCTCAATGTAAGATTACATTGCAAAAAAAACATAAACACTCTTCTCTGAAAATAGGTTGTTTCGTTAATATCGACATGTAGGCCGATTCGCGGCACTACGATAACTATAATAGCGACCTGACAGAGACTTGAACAACTAAAGTTTCTTCTGCAACTAAAGTGACTGAATTGATGTTTGTTTTCGTGATTTCGTGTTGTTGGTGATGACAACTTCAACAACTACACGAATTCATCTCTATTTTAAACATCTATCCTAAATTCTACCCTTTCACTGCGATCGCTACGCATTTCGCATTCGGACTTGAAAAAAACAACTGTATGTTGTCGAAATATCGTCCAAAAATCATCGTTTTGTGGCTTTTTCAATCCATTCAGTTAAGCGAAAATCTATTTAAAATGCTTAATTTGTTTTCTGTTGGCAAACGAAAATACTTTCGAATATTTTCGTTGCTCATTTATTGAAAAATATTTTTCTTGAGAAAAACCATTCTTTCTGTGTTAATTAGGTAACAGATAAATCTCCTCATATTTAATTGCTTGTTTTTGAATGCAATCAACTTTTTTTGTGAAAGTGACACAACTTGACTTGAAACCGACTCAAATCAAGATGTTAAGCGATTAAATAAAATGTGAAATGTGTAATAATCGTGAAAATTTGTATTTCTGAATTACAGTTTCAAAGCTGGAAAATTAGGACCAGGAACAATCGTCGGTTCAGCAGCATTTAATCTTCTTGTAATTAGTGCTGTTTGTGTTGTTTCTATTCCGAAGAATGAGTCAAAACGAATAAACGGAATATCGGTAATTATTGATTAACAATTAACATTGTATAATTTTAATGTGGTCATTTATATTCAAAAGGTTTTTGTAATAACAGCGTCATTTAGTGTATTCGCATATTTTTGGTTATTTTTGATACTAACTAAAATCTCTCCCGACATTGTCGAAATATGGGAGGCATTTTTAACATTGTTCTTCTTCGTCATACTTGTCGTTATAGCATATATTGCCGACAAGAACTTTTTCAGACGCACAGACGCGAAAGCGGACACTGAAATGGACTCATTTAATGGTAAGATATTTGCTGCTAGACAAATATTAGTATTAGGCGCTTTTGTTTCTACTATTGGAGCAGTTCAGAAATTTTTCCCAAAAGGAAAATTAACCAAAAAGAATTTGGCCAGATTCGTGAAGGAAGTTCGTCGAGTTGATCCATCGATTACAGAAGAAGATGCGGCTTGTTTAGCAGCTACTTATCTATTCGAAAACGAACATCACTCAAGACTATTTTATCGAGTCTCTGCTTGCAGAGCGTTAACTGGCTCAAAAACTCCGTTTCCTCATTTAAACGATCATTTACAACACGTTTATGACCATTTGAAATCTGGAGATGGTAGTGCTTTACAAGTCGATGGTGGCAAAGAACAGTTTATTACCAAAGAAGCTGAGAAAGCGTACGATGAAGATATTGCAGTCGTACAATTCTCGGCCCCAACTGCGGTTGTTCTTGAAAATGTTGGCACAGTTGAAATTGTGCTCGAACGATTCGGGAAGATGGACAACACTTTCGACTGTATTGTTGAAACATTGGACAGAACTGCGAAAAGTGACAAAGATTACAAACCGCTGAAAGAAAGAGTAACATTCGGACCAAATGAGACAGAGAAAAATTTACAAGTCGAAATAATTGACGATAACAATTGGAATCCGGACAATGTTTTTCTAGTAAAATTATCGTTACCTGAAGTTGAGTCTGAAGACGGAGAGGCGAGGAAAGATGTACATAAAGGTCGTATTTGTATGATGACTGTTACAATTATCGATGATGACAATCCGGGAATTATTGCTTTTGGTCAGCGATTAATTACCGTTGAGGAAAATGCTGGAAAAGTTGTTATACCAATCTTGAGAGAACAAGGAGCTGATGGGGAGGTTCTTGTGAAGTGGAAAACAATTGATGGCACTGCGAAGAATGGCGTCGACTTTCAAGGAGGAGAGGGAGAAGTTTTATTCGAACATGGAGTTATTCGCGAAGAAATTGAAATTCCGATCGTCAACGATTATGATGAATTTAAAGATGAGTATTTTGAAGTTTCTCTGATTAGCGCTTCAAACAATGCAAAAATTGGTAAAAATAATCATTTGATGGTCACTGTTACAAACGATGATGACTACAATGCAATTATGGGTCGATTAATGAAAAAAGTGCGCAAAGACAGAAAAGGATTCCATATTCATAGAGATAAATGGGTTGAACAATTTAAAGCTGCGATGGTTGTTCCTGGAAGTGATAGTGGTGAAGGAGAAGGGGAAGAAGGTGTTTCTCAACCAACAGCACTCGATTACGTTCTACATGTTTTCTCATTCGGATGGAAAATACTATTTGCTTTTGTACCACCGACGAGCATATGGGGTGGCTATTTAACATTTTTCGTATCATTGGTCGTGATTGGTTTCATTACCTGCATTGTCGGTGACACTGCAGAAGCTTTCGGTTGTCTCATCGGGCTCAAAGACGAAGTGACTGCGATTACACTTGTAGCCCTCGGAACATCACTTCCTGATACATTTGCGTCGCGCACGGCAGCTAGAATGGAACGTTATGCTGACAACGCAATCGGAAATATCACGGGAAGCAATTCTGTGAACGTGTTTCTCGGCTTGGGACTTCCGTGGTTTATTGCAGCCATTGTTTGGCACGTAAGAGGTGAACCATTCGAAGTTAAAGCTGGAACGTTGGGTTTCAACGTGGGACTGTACACTGGTTTGTCACTAATTGCTATAGCTATATTAATGGCCAGACGTTCCATGTCCTTTTTTGGAAAAGGAGAACTCGGAGGACCGCCATCCAAATCGAAGGCAACTGCTATTTTCCTGGTGTTTTTGTGGTTCGTTTATATAATTATTTCCAGTCTTCAGGTCTATGGAAAAATCAAAATTAAATAAATAAGTTTAGCTTGATATTTGTGCGCATTCAATGCATACATTCATAAATGTATATTTAACTTACTCGTGTATATTTGAGATTATTTTATATGAATATATTATTTTGCGTAAATGTCATTCTTTTTCAAAAATCAAAGTACGCAAGTTGTTACTAATTTCCATTGCTTCAAGTTGTATTTATTTGATGATATGTGATTAAAACGAACAAAAGTTGCGGTTCACTTTATTAATTTAAAATAATTTTTGTTTTAATTTGAACGATTAAAAGTTTGTTGTTTAACAGAAAGTTTTAAACATTGTGTGGAACCGGATTTGCACCACCACAACTCACTTGTTTTATGCGTCTTCGAAGACTTCGTAAATGGAGACTTCGAAAAAAAATATGATCATGCCATGGATGCCGTGGCTGCTATGTTTTACCAGTTGAGGCTAGAGCCTCAATCGGTTCTAAATTTTTGAAACCGAACCGGAACTGTCTTTGTGTGAGGAATCAGAACCGAGAACCGAAACCGAACCGACTGTAACTGTGATTCGTAAAATTCAGAACCGAAACCGAACTTTTGAACCTACCTGATTCAGGCTCTAATTGAGGCTTTGCCTTTGTAATTGCACTGGTAACCACAGATATCATCATCACACGCTTGCTGGCTCAATTGTTTATATTTTTATTCCATCAATTGTCATCAAATCCGTGGACACAAATACATTTGAATTCGAAAGCGGCGCAATTTTATGCTTAAACACGCATGCGACACTTTTTAGACACGTTTTTGGTTGCGGTTAAAATTGTGTGATCGAAACATGGATGAAAACGTCGATGAGAAGAAGAATGAGAAAGTTACGAGAAAAGAGAAACGAAAAATGAAGCAAAAACAGCAATTTGAAGCTGAGATCGCTGAGTTGACTGCGGCAACTGATGCGTTAGATTCAAATTTTACTGTATCGACGTCTGCAACGGCCACAAATCAGCTTTTGGATAATTCGTTACGTGTTGATTGCTTCTCAATCAGTGCTGCAGGAAAAGAATTGTTGGTTAACGCACAATTACACATCACTTTAGGACGTCGTTACGGATTGGTTGGACCAAATGGTCACGGGAAGACGACGCTGTTACGCCACATTGCAGAGAAAAAGGCCTTACATTTGCCGGCGGAGTTGGATGTACTGTTGTGTGAACAAGAAGTTGTCGCTGATGAAACACCTGCTGTTCAAGTGGTGTTGATGAGCGATACTAAACGAATAGCTTTAGAGAATGAGTTAAACAAGCTTCAAGAGGAGACAGATCAAAACCAAGACCGAATTAATGAGATATACAATGAATTGAATGCAATTGGAGCTGACAGCGCTGAATCAAGAGCTAGAAGAATTTTAGCTGGTTTAGGATTTTCGACACCTGAAATGCAAAATAGACCCACAAAGAATTTTAGCGGCGGTTGGCGAATGAGAGTTTCGTTAGCGAGGGCGTTGTTTATGGAACCGAGTTTGCTTCTTCTCGATGAACCAACAAATCATTTGGATCTAAACGCTGTGATTTGGTTAGACAATTATTTACAAGGTTGGAAAAAGACGTTGTTAATTGTATCACATGACCAGTCATTTCTGGATAACGTTTGTACGGATATTATACATTTAGATCAAAATAAACTCTTCTATTATCGAGGAAATTACACTCAATTTAAGAAAATGCATCAACAAAAGAAGAAAGAATTTTTGAAACAATACGAGAAGCAAGAGAAACAGTTAAAGGAATTAAAGAGTAAAGGACAGTCATCGAAGAAAGCTGAGGTCGCGATTAAAGAGCAACAGAGTAGAAAGCAAGGAGAAACTCAAGTGCAGGATTTGCTTAAGAGACCGAAAGAATACGTGGTCAAGTTTAAATTTAGCGAACCGCCACCACTAAATCCTCCGATATTAGGTCTTCATGACGTTGATTTTGCGTATGCGTCCGATAAACCATTGTTATTTAAGGACGTAAATTTCGGTATTGACATGTCCAGCAGAGTTGCTATTGTAGGACCAAATGGAGTCGGAAAATCAACATTCTTAAAATTGTTATCAGGTGAAGTGCAACCTTTGAAAGGTGAAATGCGGAGCAATCACAGAGCAAGAATTGCGAAATTTGATCAACATTCTGGAGAACATTTGCCCGCGGAAGAAACGCCAACTCAATTTTTGATGAGAATATTTAATTTATCATATCAAGACGCTAGGAAGCAATTAGGTTCATTTGGTTTAGTATCTCATGCGCATACCATTCCAAACGGTCAATTAAGTGGTGGACAAAAAAGTAGAGTTGCACTTTGTGAAATAGCACTGAAAGGTCCTCACATTATAATATTTGATGAACCGACGAATAATTTAGATTTAGAATCAATTGATGCATTGGCTGACGCGATAAATCAATTTGAAGGTGGTGTCATTGTTGTGACACACGACGAACGATTGATTCGAGAAACTGAATGTCAGCTTTGGGTTATAGAAGATAGAAATATTGCGGAAATCGATGGCGATTTTGACGATTATCGACAAGAATTGCTTAACTCTTTAGGAGAAACTATCAACAATCCTTCTCTTGCGGCGAAAATGGCGGGTGCCATTTAGAGTAAATTATAAACAATTTGTTTCATGTATTATGAAAAATAGAGCTGATAAATAAACGATAATTTTAAGTATTAAAATTCAAACTCAAAGTCTGTGCAAGCTGTAACTAATTCGCGTTGTTAAATACAACTTATTTGATGATATATGATTAAACAGAAGGAAAGTTATAGTTCACCTCATTGCTATGAATTAATTATCTTTTAAGTGATTTTAGAAAGTAAATGACAAGTTTATTTTATTCAAAATATTTAAAAGTGAGTTTAGTAAAACTCTGAAATGGATTAATTTGAAACGTTGTTTTTGACTGACGACGTTTCGACAACAGGTCTGTTTCACATAAGGGGAATCACTCAACACTCTCACGGCTCAAACACAAATGAATGTTTCGTTAATTTAAGAAATGAACAGTTCTAAAGAAGGGAGTAATAAAAGTATGAAGCAAAGATTAGTAAAAGTTAGTCAAGTGTTCAATGTCCAAATTTGCAGACAGAATGTATACGTGGAATTTTCTGTCTGCAATTATAGCAGATCGGCTCAAATTTTGGACACTGAACACTTGACCTTAACTTTTACCACTCTTTCCTTCGCACTTTTATAACTCCCTTCTTTAAACTGTTCATCTCTTAAATTACGAAACATTCGTTCTCGATATTCATTTGTGTTTGAGTTGTGAAAGTGTTGAGTGATTCTGATGATGGGAAACAGACCTGTTGTCGAAACGTCGTCAATCAAAAACGTTTCAAATTCATCCATTTCAGAGTTTTACTTAACTCACTTTTAAAAATTTTGAATAAGAGAAATGGACTTCTCAAAAATCTTACTTTATTTAACCAGAAAAGTTTTAAACATTGCGCAGAAACTAAATTTGCAGCGGCATTACTCACGTGTGTTATCATAACACTGTTATGTGTAAGATTCACCGATGGCGGATTGGGTAACGGCGGGCGAAAAAATCGCCGTTTCAAACGAGAAATTTTTTGGGCATTAAAACTCACCCTTTTGGGGGCTGCTGGGTCATGTGGATAAGGGGACGTGTACGTGTTTACATAATTTGTAATGTATCTTATCCATAGAACCCAGCTGCCTAAAAAGATAGCGAAATTTCGGCTTCGCCACGGCAAATATTGCGAGTCGCCGCGCCGAGAGAGAACCCTTGGGTTCAACCCTAGTTTTGTGTGTCACTTTTGGACATAAATGGAGACTTCAAAAGAATGTGATTTCATTGTGCTTTTGGAGTCAACAAGGAAACAATTCTGTGACGATAAATGGGATCAAACGCAAAGGGAAAATGCTGCGAAGCAGTTGATAAACGCAATTGAACTTTCACGGTCAGAGGGAGCAATACGAGATGGCTGTGATTTGTTGTCACATATTGTAAACAGCACTAAAAATGAAGGCTTTGATTCCACTTTTCTCCAGACATTATTGAATTCGCTTATTTTGAAACTTTTGAATGTTCACTCAACGCTTCACATACAGTCATCACTTTTAAAATGTTTCAAGTGTGTTGTTAAAAACTGGTCAACGAGCAAAGGATTTGATGTCGAAGTACTAGTGTCGGTAATCAATAACGTCAATCGACAAATAAACGAGCGATTTAATGAGAAATCTGATGACCTGTGGAATGAGCTTTTATGGACAAATGTTATTTTGAACAGTGTTCGTGTAATTAAGTGTTCATTAACTTTTTGCGATTTAACTATTCCGTCACAAAAATCACTAAACACAATTCTTGGTTTCTTGAAAGTGTTTTCGTTTTATGGTCTCGCAGGGTACAACGTTAAAAAAGCTAGTGTCTGTCCTATTTTTGCGTCGCCTCTGAACCAGTATATTCCAGATGAGCTCGAATCATCGCCTGTTAATAGAAATCATCGGAATCAAAGGAAAAGAAAGCCGAGACAAAAGCGGCAGCATGGTAATGATGACAATGACGACAATTCCGAATTCTCCGCAGCTGAACAAAGAGGAGCGAGCACACCATCAGAATCTGAACAATCCACCGCTGAATATTCAAAATTAAATGCAATCGATTTGAAGGCAATAATTAAGCAAAATTCATTAAAGATACGAATCGCTTGCTACGAATCACTGTGTGCGGTTGTTAAAAAAGTTGAAAAGAGGACTTTGTTTGGCTATTGGTCTTCTTTTATTCCAGACAGCTCAGGTATTGGTACAACTGAATTTAGCGTAATCACCACTGTATTGAAAGACCCGTCTGCTAAAGTCAGATATAAAGCCTTGTATTTTCTTCACGAATTATTGCTGTATGGTAAAAATTACGTTTTCACTTTAATTGAAGGAAGAAAAAGCCAATCTAAACATCCATTTACTACCGTTTCTCAAACCTTAGCAGGAATGATTGTAGAACTTCACCGTGCATCCAATTTAATTTTGTTTGCTGAAACAAACAATGAAGTTTTGCTTCATGCATTGAAGTTTTTGTCGTCTTTAATTGCGGTTACTCCATACAATAAACTCGATGATGGTTTGATGTCGGTGGTGCTAAACAAGAGTATTGTATTAATGAACTCTGAAAGTTTGCAGAACAGTTGCCTCGCTTTCTTCGTGAACGTTTTCTCATTGAAACCTGCTCCAAATGCATTAATACACTGGTGTTCGTCGACGGAAGGAAAGCAACACATCGAATTGTTACTCTATTATTCTTTTAAAAAGTCGTCGACACTAGATTCCATTTCACAGTGCAATGAATCTTTGATATTTCTCTCAACTTTTCTCGACTCTGGTGTTAAACACGAGTCGATAAACATTACTAAAGTTCTAAATCTGGCAATTAACATTTCTTGTCACGAAGTTACTTTGATTAATCCGGTGCTTCAAAGTTTGGTGTGCAAATATTTGCAGAGTGTGGCGTTGTATATAAAATCGATGAATTCAATTGAAGTAACGGATCAAGAAAGGGTTATAAATTTTTGGCACAACATTTTTAAGACTCGTTTAATGTGCGATTTTCAAGAAAGTAGCACACATATACCGAGTTCTTCAGTTACTACCATTATCGACTTTATTTCAGCAGTTCGCAGTGACACATTTGAACTGTTCGAAGCATGGTTCAAGCATCATCTAATTTCATTAATAATTAATAAAGTGAAATCTGAAACAACGATTAGTAATCAAGCTTCGGCAGTTAGATGTTTGGGTGTATTTTTAAGTTTTCCTTCTTTGATTGAAGATCTATCGTTTGTAATGGACACAACATTTATATGCCGTGATTTGATTTCTCAATTTCCAACTGCAGTTAACAGAGAAAAGCATCCATTAATTCATCAGTCGTTGTGGTCTTTCGCAAATGTAAACGATACCCTTAAAAAGTTTTATTTAAATAATGAAGAAATTACTGTTGACTTCTTGTTAGAAAACGGAAGACTGTCAATGCAAGTATTGCAATTAAAAATGACATCAATTGTAGAAGAAAATGTGCATACGAATGTTGTTCGCTGCTTAAGCAGTTTAATGCAACTGTTACTTCAACCGGAACGACATGCATTGAATAAGAATGCAATTAATTGCTTTGTGGTGGAAGTAACTTCAAAGTTAATTTCCTTTTTAAACAAAACGAAGTCGTTTAAATTACAGTGGAATGTTTGCTCTGCTTTTTCTTCTTTGCTTTCAAATGAATGTTATCTTTTGGTGGTTTGTGAACACTTGATACTCGTGAATGAAATGCAAGTCTCGCTTTTCAACGCAATCACATCAAGTAAAAGTCATAAGGTGCAGGCGTTCGCAGTTGATGCATTGTGCACTTCAGAAAAGCGAATGTTTTATCTGTTCGACTTGAACATTGAACAAATATTTGACTCAATTTCAAAGATACTCGTCGAGCGACATTCGCTTGTTTTGCCAACAATTCGAAATATTTGGGTCGACAAATTATGTAACGCTTTGCATAAGCTTACGTATTTGTTTGAGCCCAGTGAAGAACAAATTAAGAATTTACTCCCTTTTTTCGAATACACTGAAATTAATAACGAACCTGCTGTGAAAATGAAACAACGTTTGATGGAACTTAATGACTACACAACGATTGTGCACAACTTTTCTGAGCAAATTAGGAGGAGTCGCTGAACTTATTGGCTCAGTTTGGCCTTTACGCTGAAATTATTTAAAATTGTTTTTGTTAATGTTTTAGTTTTATGTCCAATTTTGCAAAGTGGACGAATACTAAAGGAAAATTTTGTGTAAAAATTATAATTAAACGTCTGACATTTTTATGTAATAAAAGCGCGATGATATTCAGAAAGTGTTGGAAAAACTTTTTTAACATTTATTGCAGAAATGGAGCGCAGACTAATTGAGTTTTAAAGAATGAATGTTTCAATCAATTTGATCAATAATCAATTAAAAGATGCAAAAAAGTTTGTTTTCGAACATTGAAAAGCTTTTTCCAATCTTACAATGTTTCTCTGTTGTTAAAAGCCGGAAGATTGAAAGCTCAAGCAGCTTTTCGATAACAACGAATTCGTTCAAAAACAAACTTAATTGAAAGTTGATTTTGTGTAGTAGAAATAATGGTCGAGTCTGTAGAATTGTGTGTATTTAGAATAAAATTGTTTGAAACTTGAAATTTGAAGAACACTGTTTCATTGCTTAGTTTGGCGTTTTTAGAACTTTAAACTTCGTGTAAGTTTTTCCTTTTTAAAAGCAATTATTCTTTTCGAGTAAATGGAGTAAAATTAGCATCAAAACGGACAATAGAATTTGTTACTTATCAATGGTGTGAATGGATTAAGGTTTAAACTCAAAGTTTATAAGAACCCGAAAATAAAATTTGAAGCAATTTGTTTCACAATAAATGAAAGATAAGATCAAACAATTTTTAAAAAGCAACAGTAAACGCAATTAGAGATGCGTTCAAGATAATCGAGTTTCGTGCAAAAGTGTTTGAAAACATCGTTTACTGAAACTGTGCTAACACTGATATTTTGATTTGATATATTAAAGTCACTGAACTGGAATTAAGTTTTTGACGTTTGACGATAAAAGTGAGAAACGTTTATAGATCATGTAAAAAATGGTGTTTCATTTATTTAAACATAAATTAAAAAGTGAAAATTACGTGTAAAAAGATGTATTGGAATGATTCGAATGTTGAAAGTTATAAAAATTGTGTATAAAAACGGGCTTAAATAAGCCGTTCTTCTGGCGGTGGTTTCAATATTTCACTGGCAGAATTGCCGAACATTTCTTGAGTGGACGGAGAGTACGTGCCACGTGTTGCACGCGCGCGTTTCACACTTCTCACGAAACATAACGACAATACTAATAAAACTATTATAAAAAGGCATGTAAAACTAATTATTATAATAAATACTAAGTCGACTTCTGTTTCCACATTAACTCTATTTTCACAGATAATTCCGGTGAATTCGTCCGAACAGAGGCAATAATAGCCACCGTCTCGGACTGTGACACAAGTTCCGCCGTTGAGGCATAATTCGTCGTTGAGACTGCAATCGGTGACGGCGTCACAAAAAGATGGATAACCGTGTTTGTACGGTAAACAAGCGCACATCGTTTCGTTGATGCATCGCGAATAATCGGAATGGCAGCCGACGTCACATGTTCGCTTCAGCTCGCAATGTTTTCCAGTGAAACCTGGCATACAATCGCATTGGTAAGTAGAAGCATTCAACTTTGTACCTAAACAATGAATCAATTTATAAATCGAAATTACTAAACCGGGCCACTTACAAGATCCTCCATTTTGACAAGGTGAGATAACGCACTTTGTTGTGTCTGTTTCACAGTTTTGTCCTGTGAATCTTCATAAAAGAAAACAAAAGTGAATACTCCAATACATAAAGATAAGATTATGACCTACTTTGTAGGACATGAACACTTGTAACCTGGAGATGTGTTTATACATGTACCACCATTTTCACAGAAACCGAGATCACATTCATCTATGTCATCGCTGCAATTTTTACCAGTGAATCCTGTGCCTTTGCAATTGCACTGGTAACCACCGACATTATCAAGACATATTCCATGAATACACGGGTTGCTGGCACAATCGTCGATATTATTATTGCACGTTTTGCCATCAAATCCGTGGACGCAAATACATTTGAAGTCTCCGATGGAATCAATACATGTAGCATTGTTCTTGCAGACATTTAATTCACATTCATTAATGTTAAGCTCGCAGTTTTTGCCTTCAAAACCGGTGCCACTACAATTACAGGCGTAATCGGCAACCAAATCGACGCACTGACCTAAAAAATAAATGTAATTATGCATGCGAAAAAGTAATAACAATACCATTGTTTTTGCACGGTTGTCCGATGCATTCGTCGATGTTTTCTTCACACAAATTACCGCGGTATCCATTTAAACACTGACAGGAAAAGTTGCCGATTGTGTCAATACAAGTTGCATTATTAAAACAAGGATTTAAATCGCATTCATTCACATTCTCTTCACAGTTTTTTCCTGTAAATCCAGTATTGTTACAGTCACAAAAATAGTTCGCAATCTTATCCAAACATTGACCTGTTTCAACAATGTTATATGATTATGCAAATGTGACAAGAAATTAAATATTTACCATTATTCAAGCACGGATTACTTTTACACTCATTTATATTTTCCTCGCAATTATCTCCGCAAAACCATCCAAACACTGACACTTGTAGTTGCCGATAAAGTCGATACACGTTGCGTTGTTTAAACAAGGATTCGACTCGCATTCATCGATATTTATTTCACAATTTTTGCCTACAAACCCAGTTTCATTACAGTTACAACTGTAA
>NCKV01000961.1:0-12634 GCA_003675905.2 Leptotrombidium deliense
ATAACAACCGACATTGTTTAATGATCCTTTTGCATTTGTTTTATCAACATTTGTGTGTTTTGGAACTGTTTTACATAATTTTCTTGTCTTTCTGATTTTACACAAATTCAAACAATGTTCTCTGTTTTCATAACCAATTGAATTGTAATGTTTACATTTCGTGCGATAAGGAGATTTTAATGAATTTAAAGTAATCTTTGTATAAGTCACATGTGTAACTGTCCCCAATTCATTGTTGATTAGTAATTTTTCATTTCGAAAATAGTTCGCTGACGATTCTGGGGCATGAAAAGCAATGTCTACTTGTCTGATAGTACTTTTTAAGACTATTTTCATCAGATTTTGGTTCTCTGAATTCATTGAAAACTGATACTTTTTATGATTTTTGTTTTTATATTTTCTCTTATAGAAAGTGAAATATGCATAAAGATAATCTATTGTGACAAATACATTTGAACAGTTTGAATTCATCAGTGTTTCAAAACGAATGCATTTTGTAAAAATTGTATAAGGAATGCTGCGAAATATTTCCTGAAACGTATTGTTTCTTGCAGTTCTACTTTGCAGCAATAATTTCCACTGAGAAATTAGTGTAATTGCTGGAATGTTGTCGATATTATGTGATTCAAGTTTCACGTCAATCACCATTTCGTAATTAAAAAATCGAACTGTGATCCAAATTGATTGAACACAGCAGCAAGCAACACACGAGAAAAATAATAATCTGCTCAACGCTTCTTTCACAATATCTGCTTTTGATGTTTGACCTGATGAATGAAACATTTAAAATTGACGTCAATACATCTTACTTACCGAAAACAATGTGAACTTTTTTCAAAACTTCTTGCTTCACATCAGTTGGCAGAGAAGAGAAAAGACATATTATTGAAATCATTGAAACGTTGAGCAAAGAACTCAAATTTACAATTGAAAGACCAAACCAAATTGAGAGTGTTCCGCACACATAAACTATTAGATCCAAAATTTTATACTTCGCATTAAGCTCGTATAACATGTTAAACGATATTGTTCTTCTCGAAATTGTTATCTTTGTCGAGTATGATTGTGTAACAAGTGTGTTCATTAACTTAATATCATACTCCTTAATATCACAATCAATATTTTTACATTTTTGTGAGCAATGTTCGCTTAATTTGTTAGCAATATTGCATTTCGTTCCTTTCAATGTAATATTTTTGAGTGCCTTCTTAAATGGAGTAGTCACATACATTGGTAATGATTTGCATATTTTTGAGCTGCTTTCATAAACACATTTATCGATGCAATCTTTTCGCGAATCGATTCCTTTTTGGCCATAATTTGAACATTTCGATGAATATGGCCACATGAGTAATATGTATTGTCTTATCGAATAATTGATGTTATATTGCGTATGTGGCTTTGTGAATAATTGTAAATTGTTTTCCCTCAAATTAAAAGGCAAACTTAGCGGTGAATGAATGAATAAATAAAATCTATTGTTTATGTAATTCACTGTGTTTAAATAAATGGTTATAAAATTTTCTTCTCTGCATTCGGAGTTGAATTTAAATATCGAATCTTCTTTAAGTTTTCGACCTCTTTTGAATAAAGTGTAATAAACTGTTATAATATCAACACTAAACTCGATGTCACTTATTTGAGAGCAGTTTACGTTACAACGATCCGTCATTGCATGAAGCAAGCATCGATTAATTCTGGTCTCGTTTAACAAGTACTTGTAAATGTAATTGAATGTTTTGTGAGATGCATTTTTCGTTATCAAATCGATCGATTTCTTGTTACACATTTTGATATCGTAATGCTGCCCACACATCAATGTGCGATTTACGCTCTCGTCCGTAGCACTGGAAATTGAAATCGCTGGTATGTATTGTTCAGCTTCAGTATCTATTACAATATTAACAACTGTGTCGTAGGCAAAGAAATCTTGGAAAATAGTTACAGATTGATATAAACATCCGATTACACAAAGTAGCAAAATTAATAATTCGCACCTTTTAGATGCCTCGAAGTAACTAATTTTAATTTTGAGGCAGTTTTCTGAAACAGAAAAGAATATTATTTAAAACATGGATGTTTTTGTTAAGAATAATGTTTATATTCAATGTTGATTAACCATTTTTGAATGCGGATAAAAACATCCGAATATACTTCTCGAATATTGTATGAATTTGATCGTTGTATAAATACAGTCATCATGTTGTACAACGTACAACAGTACAGTGTTCAACGTGAACAATACTTACTGTAATATTTTATTGTTCGCTTGATGAGGCGAGTAATTTTAGGTTTCATGTTTACTAGGTGACGTCGGTTTTTTACCAGCAATTGTTTAAAACCAGCAAGAAAAGTATCGAAAACGGTAATTCCAAACCAAAATCCCAAAGTTCCTCCTATGTAAACAACAAAGTCGACAATTTGCAATTCAGCCGAGAATTGAAACTTGATGTGAATCAAGTTTCTCGGTCGTTGAACATAAATTGTTTTTGTTGTTTTAAATTTTTGTCTTTCATTTAATGATCTGAAATTTTCACGCACTTCAAACGTTTCAATGTCGCAATCGAAGTGTTTGCATTTCGTAATACATTTATCGATGATATTGTTTTCATGCAAACACCTTTGATTCGAGTGCTGAAAATCTTCTCCAATATCGAAATCTACAGCAATTCGTTGTGCAATGCATTTGCAAACTTTCTTTGACAATGCCTGTATACAGTCGTCTCTACAGTGTCTTTGAGAACTGAATCCATCAACTTCATAATCGTGACATTTCGTTTCGTATGGTGGTGGAAGTCTATTAATTGTTACGCTTCGATAGTCCATAATAAAATGTGCGTAAATGTTCAACTTTAAGTAGCGACAATTGTCGCTTGAAATTGTGTATACTTCTGTGTATTGCATTATAAAGCAAATACTGTTTGCAAAGTGCGAAATGTTGAACCTTAAATTTAACAGCATAACATTCATTTGAACGTTGAATTCAAATTTTTTGTTACGCTTCTCAACTAACTTTCTCTCGAAAATTGTGATATAAAAGTTTTCAGAATCAATTCTATGCCTGAAATGACTGAAATTTACACACTTCACTGCAGTCCTTTGAAAACCGCTGACACTACAATAGTGTAAATGTGATGTTATGTTGTCTTTGAATGTTCGCAGTATTTTCGGGTTTGTTCTCATTAAATCAAAGCATTCTTTTGATCTTAAACTTGCATATTTTGAACAAATCGGGTCTTTTAAACTCACCACAATGTCGTCGATAGCGAATCCAATCGTGAATGTCGGTAAATAGTTTACGCTTGGATATGTTATTTCAATACTCAACGATGTTCTAAACTTTGAAAACTTTATAATTGTCTCCAATATTTGCAGGAAACATAAAACGGAAATAAGTGTGTAGCAAAAAGTTGTTCCACGTTTCGAAAACATCATTTTCATAGACACTGTTTCGCGTTTAATATGCACTGCAGAATAATAGACATATCCACAGACAGTATAAAAGTGGTAGCAATTGCGTGCCGAACGAAATACGACTATTACAGCAAAGAAAACATAGTTTGTGCCAATAAATATTTATGCTAAACGCAATTCACAATTATAATTACTTTGCTTCTCAGTTGAACAACAGCAGCCGATCCATAAACAAGCAATTTAAATTCTGTGAATAAATGAACATTTTTAAGCAGAGAACAAACCGTGTTCTCTGTTCTTGAATTATAAATATTCAACGAAATTCGTTTTGCGTCTCACGTAAACGCTCGAAGAATGTAAAGTAAATGTTTTAATTGAACGATCAAAATACACATTCAAAATTATTGAATTAAAATGCTATTACTTTTTTGTCCACTGTTACATTTGATACAATCAGAAAATAATCAGAAAACATTGCCTAAACTGCTTGGAGTGTTCTAGTGCACATTTTTCATTAACTGTGATTAAAAAATAAATTGATGTCTCTATCAAACAGAAAAAGTAAACAGATCAATTGTGCTTTTTATGATGCACAGACAACGAGCCATTTAATCAGCAAATATGAATCAAAATGTTAATGTCGATGAGCATAATGCAAAAAGTTAAAAAGTGTACAAATTCAACAGAAGCTTTAAATACCTTTTCATGTTTGCATTCGAAACGCATTAAAGTGACAATTTAAGCAACTCTCTGATTAAATTAACGCTGAGTATAAATGTTTTATTGTTGAACGAGTATGAACGAATTGAAAGTAGACAGTTTGTATAAATGAACTTGTCTTTTAATGAAAGTGGACATCAAGTGCTAAATACTACAGTATTTCGTTTGCTATCACATCGACAGATGTTAACATGGAAATGAAAATGTATCTAAAATGAGATCGCATGCAATGTCCCGTTAAGATATAAAATGAATTTTTATTTCAATTAAAAATCTAATGTAAAAATCCAGAAAAAAATCGCTGATTGCTAGTGTAAAGAATATTGAGTACAAAAATACAAACGAGAAAAAAATGAGTTTCGAACGTTTGTCTCAATGATTTTACTACTCGCTTATGAATGGTTCCTTTAATCTTGATTTTAAATTAAAAGTGGGCGAATATTCGACGTTACAATACGCGGTTTAAGGCCACTTTGGTAATTTTTCAATGAGATCATTGTTCTTACTCTCGTCTGCGATCATTAAAGTGTGTCCGTAACCACAACTAATTTTATGAATATAAATGCCTTCCAACAGTTTCAACTCTTGCGGAGTGGTTGAGGATTTTGCTTTGTTTTCGCCGTAACCGAGTTCACCATATGTTGGACTCGGTCCCCACGAAATAACACTGTCATCGGCCGCGACGACAATACTTTTGTTCGCTGCAGCAACACTCCGAATATGCCAACCGTTCAAATCTTGTACAGACTTCGGATACATTGTCGCTTCTCCGGAAGATTTCGTTTGACCCCAGAAATAAAGATTTCCATTCTCGTCCAAGGCCAAACTGAAAGTACTGCCTGCCCAAATTCTCTTCACTCCACGATTTATATAATCAAACGATTTTAGATTACGTGGCATCATTTCGTTTTTCGTGTCCGAATGACCCAAACGTCCGTACCCCGCGAAACCCCAACTAAAACATCGTTTCTTCGTATCGATTGCCAATGTGTGGTTGTTTCCACAGGCAACATCTACAATACTGACGTCGTCCAATGGTATAATGTGACCCTCGCGCGTTTTTTCAATATATACTACGATCCTTCTCGGCGCTGTTTCGCAGTGATACGAAATCTTATTGCCGGTAGTGAAGTACTTTCCTTCTGAGTTGTGACCTAAAAAGCATGCGTTGAGAAAATTGACGAGTAAGCAATCATTACTCACCCAATTGTCCATATTCAGGAGAACCAAATGAGTACAAACCTCCAACTGCATCAACAATCATGCTAAATTCTTGACCACATGACATCTTAACTACGGGTCTTCCAGTGTAAGAAATCTAAATTACTCAAGTTAATGTGGCAGTTCCACCAAAGTGAGAGGTTCATACCTTTGTTGGCGTCAGTACACTGGAACTCTGTGTACCGATACCCAATTGACCCATTTTATTATCTCCTGTGGCGAAAACTACACCCTTGTCATTCAAAAACAAAGTATGACCCTTCCCGACAGCGGCGGATATAATTTTCTCATTTTTCAACGCGTCGACAAAGACAGGTTCAAATCGAGTTGTTGTGTCTCCGAGTCCTAGTTGTCCCTTATCGTTACGTCCAAAAGTCATTGTTTGGCCTTTGTCAGTAATGATTACAGAATGACATGCGGAACACGACGAGATCACTTCTTTAATTCGGATTCGTTCTCTCCATCGATGAGGTCCCCAAAGATTGCGAGGATTCGTAGAGATTGGTTTCACTGATTTCGGCAAATCTTTTCGCCCGGTGAGATCCCAGTTTGTACCTCCACAGATCAACAACGCTCCTGCGATAACGGAGGAATCTACAGCATCCGTTTTCTCGCTCTTTGTCTCCTCTGCAACCTTTTCGTCATTCAAGGCTTCTCCGTTACTTTCATTTTTTTCGTCGACATCGTTGCAATTCGAATTGTTCTGTACTTTCGCTTCGTGATCCTTACTATTTTCTGATTGGTTATTCACGTCTTTGTCCGCCACTTCGGATATGTCTGTTTTGGTTTCAACATCCGCGGTGCCGTCTAACGAATCTTCCTTCGATTCTTCATCGTCACTCACTTTCATTCGTTTACTCTTCGGCAAATCATCTTTTTTGTCCACCATTTTCTTATCATTAGTATCATCTCTACTCTTCTTCCCTTTCTTCTTTTGCGGCATTTTTGCGGTATTGTTTAAAAAACAACAGATTCACAAAAACGGTGAAATAGTCGAATGGTGGACACACACAAACCGTGAAATAACTGATAATAATTAAGAAAAGACGAAAAAATGAATTTCACAATCACTGGTCGAGTGTCAATTCGCAGACAAAAGACACAAAAGACGTGTGATCTGTGTTCTGCTCGCAGCCCGCCGTTTCCTAACTTCCAATCGTGTGTTACTAATCGTCGCGCCGCCGTTTTCAAACCGAAAACCACTGAAATGAAACCGGCAATCCAATTTCGAGTACTTCAAAAATTAATCTTCTCTTTTCACGGTTCTGCGTTTCACACAATAATCAACACTTGTTTGCGTCGAGCGTTGCGTAATTCGTTTCAATGTATTGATCAACTCGATTACCACGAAATTAAATATCTATTGTTTTCTAATTTACACCACATTTTCTAAGAACTTTGCATTTCTAAATAATTGTTGTTATTTAATATTAAAATAAACTTTTTAGTGACAACACGTGTGTGAATTGTGGTGAATTGATATTTTAAGTGTTTTGTGAAACATTGCACGTATTTTCCAAAATGTGTCGTCACGCGACACGTACACAGCGCGACTGTTCGCCAATTTTAGTTTTTGCGAGTTTTGTGTTTAAATATTTACGAAACAGAAGAGTGTCTGATTTCAAACAGTGAGTGTAATGTTTATTATCATTTCAGCTTTTACACTACATTTTCGAACTTTGAATGCCTGCAAAAGAACATTGACACCGAAAACGTGTCGAGTAACGATGTACGAAAAATGTAAAATGAATAATGTACATGTACTATTTTAACATTGTTTAAACATTGAGAATGAATAATAATAACAAACAGCGAACGTTCACATACATCTTTTGCATTTGTTCACATTTCCTTTTCGTTCTCTTTTTCCCTGCAAAAAATGAGAATAAAAATTACGTTGAAAAATAAGTGCGTAAGTTATGATTCAAATTATAAAGTCGATTGTGCGATACATGCATATCATTATCAAAGTGAATCCAAATGCAAGCCAAGGACCAAGTTTGAAGTGAAAGATGAATGAATGAATGCTTTAAAATACAATTTAAATATTTGAATAACATTTCTCGTTAAAAACAAAAGAAATTAGAATTACAATTTCGAATGTCAGTGCAGGTCGAACAAAATGAAATGTTAATCGATTCTAGATAATTTTTCTGTATCGCGTGCTTTCAACGCAAACATCAACATATTCATATTTTATGTTCACAGTTAACGCAATAAGCATTATCTTATAATAGCCTTTCGATTGCATTTTCACCAAATACGTCACGATTATTATTTTTAAATTCACGAAACATCGATTACTCTGTTTTACATTTTCGCAGATAAATGGTTAAAAATGATTAATTGAAGTCTTTAATTCAAGCAATGATCGGTTTTGATAATAATAATAATAATAATTATAATCGTTAATAATAAGTATCGAACTTTCGAATGAATACATCAAAAACGTAAACATAGCAGTTACGAGTTAAGTGTGACTGTGTCAAAGTTACCGGTACTCGATACGTTAATTATTCTTAATTAAAACTACTACAAAAATGAATACATATTGAATTACAATGGAACACTTGACTTGTTGAGGTTGGCTTTCCAGGTATTCAATACACTCGCTGTTTCACAATTGATTACATTAATTATTGTAATAATATTCATACGACTTTTCGTCACATTTGTTAATAATTAATTATTCAGTAAATATTTCTCTAAAAATGTTTTTAATTTTCATCTGAAAATATGTTTTGTTTAAAAAATTAAATGATCATCGATGTGCTATATTTCAGTATTGATTTCATTTTTTTCGTTTGGAAAAGCTTTTTTAAAATCACTAATTTTTGTAGCTGATTTATAATTTGTTAACTGAAATTTTGGTTTTATTTTCGTTTATCGTTTAAACCTGTACTATTCGGCAGAACTTTTGAATCACTGTTTTGTTGATTTTTGTTTTCATCTGTAAAATGTAAATTCCGTAAAGTAATGTATTTTAATAAGTAATTTGTATTTCATCATCGATTTGTTAAATAACCACTCGTTCATATGCAATATACAAAGGATTAGACGTGAATTACTGTAAAGTTTAAAACATTCGCTCGTTTTGAAGTGCAATCAAAACTTAATTTTAAAAGGTTTCGTTATTTGTGTAGATTAATTTGAGTGAAATAATCGAAAAATGTGTGTGGGCATCAATTAGCGATGAAACTAATAGAAATGCAACAAACGTACAGTCGTTGTTAGAATATTCATAAATGGCTGTTTAAAAATAGCAATGTTAGCAAAGGATATTAATCTTATTGAACATGAAACCTAAAGTGATATTCTAAAACGACTGCATGTTCATATTTCGATCCTGTTGTGTAAAACTTGGAAACATCGCACAATTTCATCATTTTTTGCTTTCAAATCTGTACTTTTAACAGTTATGAAATGGAAAACGTTTTGTTTTGAAGCATATATTGATTTCGAGTCGAGAAGTGCAAATAAATTGAGTTCCGAAAGCAATATGTTTGTGGAAACACTGAATGCTACATCACAACCGCCTTATAATATGATTGTAGATTATCATTATTTAAAGGCAAAAATTTATGTTCATTCCTGTTAGTTAATCGTGAGTGTCAGACTTTAAATTAACCACTGATTCAAAAAATTTTATAACGCTATTATTACGTTTTGTACCACGTATTACACTGGAATATTACACAATTAACAGTTCTGTGTTTTTCTTACATTTCTCGACGAAAACAGTGAAAATATCAAAAAAAAGTGAGAGAAAGAGAAAAGAAATTTACTTCTTTCGTCTACTGTTTCTTTCTTCTTTTTGCATCAGTATCACGAGAATGTAACGGAACACGTCCAAGAAGTCGATGAACAACAACACGGCGTGCCAGATGTAATCGTCATCTCCCATTTTTCGTTTCTCGATAATCAAACTCGTGTCATACATTATGAAGCCACAAATGACGAAGAATGATAAGTACAAATGAATTTGAAATAATAGCTTTGAAGCGATAAACAAATTAATGATTGAGACGAACAGCAGCAAAGACAGGAATGACATTAATGTGCCACCCAGATACAGCCATTTTCTGTGATCACTGAACACAGCTGATAACGAGAACGAAGCAAATATGATGCAAGTAGACACGAATGCCATCGGAATAATTGATGGATTCACCATAATAGCCAGATTCAAAAGTGGTCCGAGACTCAAACCTAAAATGTGTAAAATTCATTTTTTTAGTAATCTGTGAGAAAAACGATAAGTCTAAAAACGTCGCTTGCCAACAGTTAAAAATAAAACAACTTTCGATGACACAAGCCTATCAATATCTCAGATAAAAAAATACACTAAGGCTAACGAGAAAGCAGCTTCAATTAAAATAGAGTTTCAAGGAAAATCAACATTGCATTCATGAAGCAGGAACTTTCATAACAGGAAAATTAATGCACACTTTGAATCAAGGAATAATCAACAATTTCCTGGTTAACGCAAATAACGTTAGAATTACGTACCGCTGCTGAATGCTAATCCATTTAAATAGATAAGCCTTTTGTTTCTGTTTTTGCCAGTGTCTGGGGTTGACATCAACGCTATCCCAAAGCCAAGTGTCATGAGAAACGAGAAAAAACCACCGGACATAAAATCAGTGTACAGATGAACACAAGATCCGATTGACGCCGACAGTAAACCCATAGCCATACATAAGTAAACATTTTTCAAGTGACTCTTCACCGACGGTTCACTGCAATGCAAACATTCATAAACCATGCTAAGTTTACACAATTTAAAACCTACAGTTTTCGGTTCAAGGAATTGAAGAATGTATCAAAGTTGATCGACGCCATATTTTTCTTCAAACTTCAAAACACGACACAATCAAAAACGAATGCCACGTAGTTTCGAACAAAATGTCGTTTTATATTTTTATCGTTTTCTCAATGCGCACGTCTCGTCACGTCGCAGAGCTTTCATCAATTGTAGCACAGGTGGCGCTTTGAACATTATTTTTACGCCATAAAATTATTAAAAAATAAATTTTTACGCATTTAGGACTCACTTAAACACTTACCAGTCATTGCTGAATAATGTTGTTGGTTCGGACTCATTTTCTATGTATGTTTCTATATCCATAGACGGAGAGCCCCGACGTTTTCATCAATTGACGCAATGCGTTATGAAGACGTGTTTTTAAGAATGATGAAATTTCACGAAAACTTCTCGAATTCACTATTTTGACGTCAACATAAATATTTTATTATTATTTGCATATTTAACAAAACGTTTTTGTTTTTTAATTCTTTATTTCTGTATATCTGATTCATGTAAGTTTATTGTTAAAACAACTATAGTATAAAAAAATATTTTAAACTTTTGAATGTCACACGAAAATAAATGTTTGACGTATGTGAACATTGCATCAATGTTTTCTTTATTTTCTCATATCAACACATTTCAAGTATTTCAACGCATATTTCACCACAAAAATTTATCTGCAAATGCATACAATCACATAACTGTTTTCAAAAATTGAAGTATTTACATCAATTGAATGAGTAAATAAAAAATTTCAATTATAAACTTATTCCTTCAAACAATTACATTATACAAATATCTCGATTTAATGTTTCCTCGTGGATAATAAACGCAAACAGTGTACACACCATGTGTTGGAAGTTCCGCAAAACTTTGTGCACATCCAATGTTTTCAGTTACTTTCCAAATTAGTTGCGTAAAGTGTGGAGCATTGTTACTTGCTTTGTACCGGTAAAACTTTTTCTCGTTGTACCACTGATCGACGACTGATTGACACGAAACTTGTTCTCTGTTCGGACTCCACAATGTGTTTATACCGTAATTGTGATCGTCGACCAATCGATCGTCGAAATCAGTGATCTCACTGTCGACCATTATCTTCACAATATTTGCAGCCATTTGGTTTAAATTGTCCGTATACGCAACATTTGACGAGCCATGAATATTTCGATAATAATTATGTTGATATAAACATTGCGACAAAAAATTATGTTCATCTATTGGCGCTGTTAGAATCACTTTAAAAAGGAACGAAAATATGAACGCAACGAATTCACATAAACGAATAAAAGACATATTCCTCAGCAAACTGAACAATCAGCAAAATAATTACGCATCGTTTGCGTATTTACAAGTAATCATAATTGTATTACAACTCCAATTTCATTTTCATACTTCAACTGTTTGCGAAACTGAATGGAATGAAACTCATAAAATGCAGCTTTCAACTTGTGTTCTGACAACTTGTGAATGCAAGCGTTTTGCCAATAATTAAATGTGAATTAAAAATGTTGTTCACGTGTATTACGAAAGCAACAACAGATGTTCGATTATTTATTTGTATCTCATAACTTTTAAGTCATAAGAAATGTATTTCAAGAGAAACAAACATGATTGGGTCACTTAGCAGATTAGACTTTTCGATTAGCATATATAATAACGAATAATTAAAATAAAGTAGACATAAATTGAGAATAAATTAATGAAAAATTTAACGATTAATAGTTGGCAATTGGTGATACATTCTCTTCAATTTCTCGTAAATTGTTTCCTTTCGGAGAATAAACGCAGACACTGTAAACACCGGGAGTCGGTGACTTCGTAGATACCTGAGCACAACCAATATTCTTCGTTGATTTCCATATTAACTGAGTGAAGTGTGGAGCGTGATTCTTGTACGCAGCTTTCTTATGATTGTAATATTTCAATTCCCGATACCATACATCAACAACACTTCTGCAGTTCACTGCATCAGTTCCCGGGTTCCAAGCGCTGTTCATTCCATACTTTTCATCCTCGACGTCAGTTGCATTTCCGATTGCGAACGATTCAGCTTTACTTTGTGCTAATCGAATCAAGTCAACTTCGTAACCGACATTCTCTGCACTGTGAATATTTCGATAATAATTATGTTGGCTCAAACAATCTGAAAGGAATAGTAAATCAGTTTTATCTGAAGTCTTCGCTGAAGTCACAGTGAATAAACACAACGCGAGAAATAAAGAATACATTTCAATAGTTCGACGTCTACACACTAAATCAAGTTCAATGTTATTTGCACCGTATTTATATAATTTAAGAAAAAAATGGTAATGAAATTACACTTGCTTCAGCAACTTATTGAAGTTTCGCCGAAAAAAGTTGGGTCGCGAACGTTCGTATAGTTCTTAGAAAATTCGTTACCGTTAAATTTCACGCGAGGTCAAACGAAAAGTTTTATTTACAAAATAACTGTTCTTTTGTCGAACT
>NCKV01000962.1:0-12628 GCA_003675905.2 Leptotrombidium deliense
AAAAAAAACGAAATCCGTTATTCATTGTAATTCGCTAACTTTTTATCTGAGTGGAGTTCGCAAATCAATCGATTTTGAAATGAAATGAAATGAACTCGTTGTGTACACCCAAAGTTCCTGTCGATTAGATTTGCCGGCGACTATTTTGGTAACAAATTCGCTGCAAACGTTTCATTAAATATTTAAGCTGCGAAAGCTGCATTCACAGCACAAATTGGCGATTAGTTTGCATAAGGAACGCAATGTGACGAATTGAATTCAATTCACAGCTCGTTGATTGTTATCGAAATGAAATTTTAGAAATTGTAATGAAATGCTTTATCACACACTATTCGAGTGCCGGAAATATTTCACTGCTGGCTTACATGAAATGCAGTGCATTCATTACACTTTTCTGCTCTTCTTCACCACTTTCATTATCAAAGAACGTCGGTGTTCGTTAAGCGAATGCTTTGTCGCGTAAACTCCGTTTTTGATGAGTATTTTTAAGCCTGGAAAAGAGGACACAAACTAAACTCTCTCATATGAATGCTGCCGGTTGTTGAAGTCTGCTTTACGTCATTTCTAAGTACATTTGGCGAATGGTGAATTCGCGAGTTTATTGTTTCTTTTCAATTACTCGACGTCGAAAGCGAAAAGCGAATATTCTGTTATGCAGCGCATTCACTAATTATTTGAAAATACTGTTTTTTCTGTGCGACAATTGCCTTAGAAAGCACATTAAAGAAGCAAAGCCCTCATCACTTTTCCTCATTTCAACGCACTTTCTTTTAAATATTTTTCAAGAAAATTAGAAAATTTCGAGTAAAAAAGGCAAAAAACCTTTTGAATAAAATGAGTTATTGCGAAACGCGGCCAGAATGATGCCGTTATTAGGCTCCCTATTTCCGAGTTGAATTTCTTGTTCACAAAACTCATCCAAAAACACTGTGAAAAAGAGAGAAAAAAATTAGTGGCTTTCAGAGCCCTGGTTATCCAAATTCAACTCAACTCTTCATTCGTATACTTATACTTACGTTTCTGATAATTACGTGTATTTTGTGAATAAACAGAAACGAATACGATGAATATGACTGCAATCAGGTTACGCATATTTCGATGCAATTAAACGTTGCAGTGTTTCATTGAAGAGCTTTGAACAGTAATAAAGTGAATGTGTGTTCGAAACGTGACAAAATCAAAAATTTATTGCCTCATTTCACTTGCATCTAATCTTTTTTCGAGTGTTTTTCTTCGTTTCAACAGAAACTCAAAGAATGAAAACAGAAACAGAGCCTTTCAAAGCAAATGCATTCAATTGCGTTTCAATTCTTCGTTTCGCATATTCGACGACTGAATTAACAAACGAATATTTTCTCAAACAATACGCAGTTTGTTCTTTTCTTAATTCATATTTTTTTGTCTGTTTTATAAATTTTCACAAAATTAAAGTACGAAAATTTGCGTTCTTTTTTCAGTGTGAAAGTTAATGTTTTATTCATTGAGAGCTAATTTGCAATTTTTGTTTATCAATGATTTACAATGTATAATGTAGTATTTCTGTAACTTGTCTTCGAAGGATAAAATAAGAATAAAAGCCGTCGAAAAGAAAAAAATTGGCTCATAAAAGAAACGTTGTTGCAGAATTGTGTTAATAATTTAACGAACAATTCTGACGAAAACTCGAAATGTTTGATGCAAAATAAAAAAAACACAACTTCAACAAATTCACCTGCATTTTCGAAACCATTCATTACGTATTCGAAATGAAATTCGCCGAGTTTTGTTTTCGAATTAAAAAGTATTTAAAGTAAATGCATTTACAAAGTGCTTTGATGACCATTGCAATGCTCAAAGCGTTCATTAAACGTGTAATCATTGCGATGAACGCGAATTAAATGAGTTTCGTGTGCTGAATTGAGATGTACAGAAAAAAACTTTTACTGTTTCACGTACAAAATGATCGACGTCTAAATCGTCAGATGGAAGTATTGAACTACGTCATTTCGCTAATTGCAAGCACTTCACTGATCTAACTAAACGCAACGATTGAAGTCACTCTAGATTAGCATTTTAAACATTTTTTCCGTTCGTTTATCAAAAAGAAAACTTTCAGATCAGAACCATTGCCGCAGCTCAGAGTTAAAACGCCAATAAACCAAATAAATTATGCGTGAAGAAATTAAAGCAATTTTTTACAGCATATGTTCTAATCGTCAATCGACGAGAGACAGTTTTAAACAAACTTAAATAGACATGGCAACAGACATGGACACAAAGTGTATTAAACAATAGCTTTTAAATCATCGTAAAATATTTAATGAAATAATGTTTATTGTGACATTTACAGTGTCGTGAATCAACGGCTATTATTTATAAACAAGTTGTATAAACAAAGTACTCCTGTTAATTATTTTTGTTTGTGTTTAATGTTTAGTTACTATATATTCTGGATTATCAATACTTGGTCGGTGTGTCAGTTCATCATTAACAATACTTTTGTTGAGCTCGTCTTCGCTGAGATGTGCAACAGCAGCAGCACCGAAGGAATCTCCGAGAACGTTGACTGTCGTTCGAAATCTGTCAAGAAGCCAATCAACTACGAATATCATTGAAACCGCATCTGCTGGTAATCCGACTGCATTCAACACCAGAACCATTGTAACGAGTCCAGCCTGTGTTAAAAATAAATTCCAATAAATATTGAGTAAATTTATTGTACTTTTTGTTCGTATTGTTACCTGTGGAATTCCTGCTGCTCCGACACTTGCAGCAGTCGCTGTCAAACTTATAATTATTATTTCAACGAACGCGAGCGATTCTCTGTAATTTTGTGCGATGTAAATTGCAGCGACAGCCTCGTAAAGAGCAGTGCCATCCATGTTAATCGTAGCTCCGACAGGTATCAACACGTTTACAATTCTAGGATCGATCTTTACGTTATTTTGCAGGCATCGCATTGTAACAGGAAGTGTCGCTGAACTGGAAGACGTACCGAAAGCTGTCAACAAAGCCTCTGACATTTTAACTATAAAAAGATATGGATTTTTCTTTGTTATTATAAAATAGATTAATGGAAGCAAAAAGAATCCGTGAATAAGGAGACCGAGCAGAACAGTTACTGTGTACCACCCAACGCCACCAAGAAAGTCGTTCACGCTGTCAACTGAGATTATTCGAGGCATTATAAGGAAAAGAATTCCAAATGGTGTCAAATTTATTATAAGTCCAGTCACTTTCATCACCAACTCATTGATCGAAACGACCACGTCCAAGAATGGTTTTGATGCTTCCGGGTTCTTTCCAATCATAATTCCGAATATAATTGAAAAAGTAATTAAACCTAAAATGTTGAATCCATTCGCATATTCTCCTGTTACTTTCCATTTGTAAATATCTGTTTCATTCAAATTATTTGGATCTGGCGTTAAAACTGTTCTGTATTGAGCAAAAGTAGCCTGAACTAAATTCGGCGGAATCAAGTTGCGAATCAAATCTAAAATTGTGTCCACTGTTGTTACTGGTCTAACGTTGACAGACGGTTTTACATTGCTGCCAACTGTTCCCGGATGGATCAGTGACACCAAAATAACACCCAATATGACTGCTGAAAATGTTGTACAGAAATAATAGATAATTGCGCGCATTCCAATGCGTCCTGAAAGACTGACGTCCAAACGTCCGATCGACGAAATCATACTTGACACAATTATTGGTATAATTAGTGCAGTTAAACCTCGAAGAAACATTGTTCCAGGAAACTCCAAATACAACAGCTGTCTTTCAGTCCATTTTTCAGTCGACGCTCGCAAAATAATTCCAACTATAATCGCCGTTGTGACAGAGATAACTGTCGCAATTGTTAGCCAATTTTTCTTTAATATGGACATCACTTTTTGGTTACGATCTTGAATACTTAAGTCGTCAGCCATTTCGAATGCGAACTTATTATCGTTGTTAATTGTTATGTGATGATTGGAACGAAGCAAAAACAATGTTAAACAAAGAGATATTATTAATTATTCGAACAATAATTAAAAATGACAAATGATGACAGGTCCACTTGTATTGAGGAAGTTCGCCAAAGTGTTCCTTTTTTGATTGGTTTAATCTGCAATTAATTAGACACAAATCAACAGATTCAGAGGCATAACCTTCGTCAAGCGACAATTTATCCTTGTGTTTTACAATTGTAAGGTACGTAGAAACTTGAAGCAACTGTTCAAACAAATACAAACAAATTCTTAAATGGCGACACGTATTCGTTTCGAAATTCACAGTTTGCTTTACAACAGTAGCAGAAATGCAGTGTGATTAAATAACTTAATTGTAACCATAAACGTTAATTACGACTCACTACTCACTGTATTTTAATTTGTTGAGAAGTAACAATCATTCATAAATTCAGAACAATTTCATTTTGATGTGTCAAACTGTTCTCGTTAAACGTTTTGTTTTATATTTTCCAAGAACAAAAAACAGTCAATGTTACAGAATCAATATGCAACTAATAAAATTGTTTTTGAATTGAAAAACAGTGGGTGACGATAACTGCCTCTTGAGATCAATTTAAAAACAATGACCATCAATGTTTGACGATTATACCTCCCAATGTTTTTGTGTGACTTTGATTATTATTATATTTCGCAACGAAAGCGAAGTGCATTGTTTCGATAAATAAACATAAAAAACTGCTGAATTAGTTGTTCCAGAAGACAAAAGAAATCAAAACTTGCAGCTTTTCAAAAATATTGCTCAATTTATGCGACATTATTCTTGAAATGTGAAACAATTGCAAAATAACCAATTCAACAATTTAACAGAGATATATATTAAAAGTGAGTTATGTGCAAAGTTTACGCTTAGAAAATGTGAAACGACGATTATTTGAATATTTGTTTCAGTGAAAAGATTACAACATTAGCCTTCACTAAGCATCCAAAATAACAACAATGCATTTGCATGTGTTCAGTGAACTGTTTAATAGTGACGTAAATTACGTCTTTGATTAACCCTTTCTGTTTGAATGCATTGTCACCTCGAATCTCTGACAATCAGCGATCGTTACGCTTCACATACAACTGCCATCAATCAAAGAGCTTGCAATCACAGTTTACTTCGCAACTTCTTTTCAAAATGTTCACATTACGCAATTTCATTGTATTACGTGAAATGTTTTATGTTTTGTGTGTTTCGCATTTGATTGCGCTCTTAAAAGCAGAACAATTTAATCGATTACTTTGATCGTAAACAATGTACACGTTCTCATCAATGAATCATTTTTAAAAATATTTTTCGTGTATTGTTTAAAAAACTGTTTTTTATGTGTGACTTTCGATAACTTATATAATATATTTTTGCTGCTCACTTTGATTGTGATTGTGAACTACATTTCTTTTTTCAACAAAATACGTTTTGAAAATAAATACATTCGAAACACATTATTCAAGCTTATGAAGCGCACGTACTGTTGTTGTTGTACTTCTTGAGCGTTTTAGATGTAAAGAAAGATGAATGAGTGAGAATCGAATAATTGCTGAAAAGGCAGAGTGTTGAACATAAATAAGTACACATTTGAACAAATCAACGAAATAGTGTCACGCAATTAACTATTGAAGTGAAAGGTAGAACGCAGTCGAACCCAACGCGAGGTGTGATTCTTATACTTATACTCAAATTAACATGCATTCACAGTACTTTGCAAATTGTAAATGTAATTGTAATCTTAACGTCTGTTGTGTCAAGCAATACAAAACTGAAAAACTGAGAGGCGAAATCAAATTATAACTTACATTAAACATGAAATTTTTCGCTTTATTGTTCCCCAATTTTGGAATATTTTAATAAAGAAATTGAGGGCTGAAAGTGAAACGACGAAAGATTTTCAGTTTTCCTCATAAAATAAAATTATATGAAAAATTCGACTGTTTTTTATTCACCACAGAATGTTTATTAATCATCGTTTGCAACGATTGGACATTTCAGGATTCGAAGTGATTTGCGCGTGCATTGCCTGTCACCAGTGAAATGTGAATTTAAATTCGGGAAAATGCAAAATAATCAATCAGCGATAAAATTTGAATGATTGAGATTCGGATGAGTTGTAATTAGTGACCGTGCTTTGGAGCAGCTTGTTTCGATTGCGGCGAGAGACAACTCCAAACGGTGTGCGGCACATCCAGTTTCAAAAGATATCGGAACAGTGTGCGATATGGCACTAACCATGCATTTTTCTCGTTGCACTCGATTGGATTGCCTTTAATATTAATGACATTTCTTTTCGCCATAAACAGAAATGGTTTGAATATATTCTCCGTGAGAATCGTAATTTCGTTTCCGTTCATGTCTAATGTTGCCGGTCTTTGTAACGACAGAAAAGCTGATTGCTCGAAACTGCTTGTATTCAGTTTGTTCGAATTCAAACTGAGCAACAGACGAGCACTGCTCTTTTCTTGAAACGCAAAAGTATTCCCTTTGATTGACAAGATTTTGTTGTTGTCTAAGTATAAGAATTCCAACGATGATACATCAGCGAAAGCAAAGTCTCCGATTTCTGTGATCGCATTGCTTTGCAAATCAATTTCCGTCAGATTTTCTTGTCGTCGCTGAGCTTTGAACGCATTTGCTGGAATTTTCTCAATATTGTTGAAGCTTATATCCAAAACTCGAAGAGCATTCAGTTTGATGACAGCTTTGAATATATTGTGAATCGCTTCTTTTTCGAGAACATTGTTGCGAAGGTTGAATATTTCAAGCGAACGATGGTTGCTGTTGAATGCATTTGGATGAATTTTGTTGACGATGCATTTGTCGAATGTCACTTTTCTGAATTGCAGATAACCGAGACTGTTTTCATCGAAAATTACACTTGGTTTTGCATCGGAAACGCAAAGTATCAATAATTCGTCGAAGTACTGCTGAGGCAGACCAGAAGACTTGACAAAGTCACCAACTTTCTTCAGCGATTGTTTCACATCGAAAACTTGTCCATCTTTTCTTTTATTCAAGTAACAATTTATTGATCTGTCGAATTCATCGCACGAACAATAATCCGGAAATAATGTTGAGGATGGACAAAACTGCTCCGCGCTTTCTTGTGCACCAGAAATTGTTAGAGTTAAAAGAACAACGAACAATGCTATAAACACTTTCATCGCTGACAACGTACAATGTATTTGAAGTGATTGTTTTCAATTGTTTCCGACTAAAGACTTTCGTTTTGTGTTCTCGAAACATTTTAAACGAAAAATTAGATCACACTTTCTTTGGCAATTATACTAACGATCGTTTAATCGTTAAACACAAACGTTTCTTTGTTACGTTTTTGAAACCCATATTCAATATGATTTGCAAATAAACGAATTAAGTAATTGAAACGAATTCGAGCAGATAATTGAACACTTCTTTTTTTGTATTCACAAAAATTGTGATTACAAAAGAAGCACAATCAACTTTAAGTTATCAAATAGCGAACAATGGAAGATTGAGTGTCGAAGTCTAGTGAAACTAGTTTTCATATCACTTTCGATTGAAACAATGTGAAAATATCGATTACATCTGAATGCAGTTTTCGTCGGAATAAAATCGTGACGCGATTCGGATGCGGTTCTGCTTGACGCATTTCTTAATTATAGATACAATTAAATGTTTGCGTAATGAAAAGAGACACGAAGTAATTCAGTGCAGTAAACAGCGTGTAATTAAGCATTTTAAACATTAAGGAAACAAAAGTTACTTAAAATGTGATTACCACTCGAATTTTGTAATCGACAAACGAACATTCTTTTTCAGATACAATTTACGAGTGTATCTTTTTCAAGTGTAAATGTTGTGGCAAACTAAGTACTCGAGAATTGTTGTAACAGCACTTCTCAGAATTGTTTGTTCTGATGACAAAAGTGCGTTTTGAAACATAATGTTGCATATCTATGAATCACTGTCAGATTCACACCGGAAATGTATACACAACAAGCTGCCATTTGCACATTGCCCCTTTTTTCAGCTGTACTCGTGTCGAGAAACAGTTTCGCTGAAAGTTCGCAGAAAACTAAAAAACATACACAAAATCAACATTCATTAAGCTGTTCGTTATTTCATTCGTTGACAAGAAGCGATAATTTACATACTTGTCGAATGTATCGCTCAAGCGTTTCGTCGAAATGAAAACAAAAATTGACATTCATTTTGAATTCAGTCGGTTGAGAAAATGCAGTCGAATTTCGAGACGAGTGAATTGAAACGAAGAAGAAAATACGTAAAGTCGCATATCACAGGTAAGCAGCGATCATATTACAGAAATCACATGGACACACATACAACGTGTTTAACATTCAAATTACACTATTCATTGATTACTGCCTTTGTTTGCGACACAATGTGTTTGTTATCTTTAATCGTTGTGATATACTGATTGAACACTATTTATAATCGGCACATTAAATGAATGGATTTTCGTTGTTGTTCACTCTTTGTTCACACAACAATCTCTGTTATTTGTCGAAATAGCATTTTATGCACACATTTCGTGTTATGTGTGTTATTATTAAATGATGTGCCATCATTGATCGTTATTTAAGTCAGCAATGTTTTCAGGATCGTCTTGAACAATTAATTGAGGTTGGTGGTGAAATATTACGCAGTAGACGTGCCATTCCGTAGCGAAATCGAAAGTCGTCCAATTTTTAGTTTTCTCCGTGTGTTCATAAACAGCAATATTGTGCTGTCGTCAACGTAACGATTTAATTCAAGCAGATAACTGATGAAATGAATTGCTGTTGTTTCAAGTAATGTAATATTTGCTTTGCACAGCAGTCGACGAAGAAAAAGAGTCAACGAAAATGGTTCCTCAGCAAAAACCCAACGAATTTGATCTGAGAGAGGAAGTCAACGAAGTTGATTACGATCAATCAGAAACTCTCGACAAAGACAACAACACACGTTCCAAGTTCACTGTTAGTCGTAATGCTGAATTGCTGAACCTTCTTTACGAAAATGAGGAAATTAGTCAGAATAACGAAGAAGATAGTGAGGATGACTGGGAAAAAGTTATGGACGGTAACGACAAAAAGCCCTTGTTGAGTGATGAAAAGATCCTTTTTAACAAGAAGTGTGATAACGTGTATTTAAAGAAGTTTAATGATCCAGAAGATTTCGACGATATCGAAGTCATTGCCAAAGATGAAAATTCAGAGTCAAGTTTGAGTATAATGATTCAGGTGTTCATACCTTTCTTAATCGCTGGTTTTGGGACTGTTGGTGCTGGACTTGTTCTCGATGTTGTTCAGGTAAAAAGAAGAATAATGTTAAACTACTAAATTGTCACTTATAGCATTGGGAGGTGTTCCAAAAAATAACGGAAGTGTTTATCCTTGTACCAGCACTTCTTGGGTTAAAAGGAAATCTGGAAATGACTTTAGCATCAAGACTTTCAACGCAAGCAAATCTAGGAAATATGAACACATTTAGAGAGCAATGGATAATGACGTCCGGAAACATTGCCTTAACACAATGTCAGGCGGTTGTAGTTGGATTTATGGCCGCTTTGTTTGCTGTAGCGATGGATTGGTTACCAGAAGGAGAATTCCATCTCAACCATGCATTGCTGCTTTGTGCCTCTAGTTTGTTAACTGCGAGTATTGCTAGTTTCGTATTAGGTTAGCTTCTAATTACTTTGACACGGTTACCATTGTTGTTTCATTGCAGGACTATTGATGATTGTTGTCGTTATTTTCAGTCATAAGTGCAATGTAAATCCTGATAATATTGCGACACCAATCGCGGCATCATTGGGTGATCTCACAACACTTGCGCTTTTGGCGCAAATAAGTAATATGTTGTACTATACAATTGGTAAGTTTTGTTTTTCATTTGTAATAGTGATAATTTCATTTTTATTTATTTTAGACACTTCGCTCTGGTTATGCATTATTTTAATTGTTGTGTTTTTGTTATTAATCCCTGTTTGGTGCGTAATCGCAGCGAATAACAAGTATACGCGTGATGTTCTTTATACCGGTTGGACGCCGGTGATCAGTGCAATGGCTTTATCGAGGTATGTTATTATTTGTTTATGATTAAGCTTTAATTGCTGATTAATTCTAGTATCGGTGGTTGTATTCTGGATTTTGCAGTCTCTCGTTTCAAGGGAATCGCAGTTTTCCAACCCGTTATCAATGGTTTGACGTAATTTTTGTTTCTCATTGTTAACGTTTGTTTACAGGCGTTGGTGGAAATTTAGTCGCAGTGCAATCAAGTCGTACCTCAACGTATCTTCACAAAAAAAGTACCTTAGGAACTCTTCCAAAGGAAGAAAGTAAATTATGCTTTTCTCCGTGTACAGCTTTTTGCGCCAAAAGTATGTTTCTTTTATTCGTAATGTTGTTTCTCACTGGATTTTTCACAGATATACATGCACGAACTGCATCTTTGTTATTAATGATGGTTATTCCCGGACATTTGATTTTTATGTTCGGTATTAAATTGATGCAAGCTGGACACACATCCTTTACATTTACATTTATGTTGGTTTATTTGTTCGCTGCTCTGATTCAAGTGTTCCTTTTACTGTATTTCGCACACGTTATGGTGTTCTGGATGTGGGCTCATAAGATTGATCCTGACAATTCTGCGATACCATATCTGACCGCCATTGGCGATTTGCTTGGTACTGGACTGCTGGCAATCGCGTTTCTCTTTTTGTACTCAATAGGAGACAAAGACACGGATGTCGGTGACTAATTCTCCCTATATACATATGTTTAATTATTGATTGACCCTCCGGATGAATTCCTTCTGGAAGTATAGTAATTCTCATATATTACCTGTATGACTGTAAATTTTTAAAAACCATACTTCTTCCGAATTGCACATTAATAGTTTTTGACTTTGTCAAAGTTGTTGATGAATATATTTCGGATATGCATTTATTTTTTCTGAATTATTGTATTTAAGAATATTCGTGCACGTCACCAATTTTTCTATCTCATCTCAATTTACAAAGTTGGGAAGTGAATGGTGACAATCAATCATAATAATAAAATGTTAAACAATAGTATTGCAAACGTTTTAAGGATGTTAAATACGTCAACGTACATGGAATATTAATTTGATTATATACAATGTATTGTCGCTTGTAGAACACACGCTGCAGCTCCAACTCCTTTCCGCAAGTTCAAATGTTAGTCGCAGTACATCGATTTCGGTTGTGGATTGTGGGATTCGATTATTTCTGAATGGTGTTCAGATGTTCAATGCAATTTTTCAATTGTGTCAGCCCATTTTTCGACGTATTTAAAACGTGAGATGGCGAAAGCAGTAACTCAATTTCAGTAAAATGTTCAGGAAATGAAATTCAAAAATTACATTTTGGTGTCTAGAAAACTATGGGGGCGCAATAATGTGGCCTTAAACAGTTTTCGCCAATTAAACAACTCTCAGCGTGTGGCAACAGATGAAGTGTCAAAGTTTGCCGAAATCAAAGACTGGTGGAATGATCCATCAATGGTTCCTTTAAAAAGGATGAACGAAGTGCGAATTCCGTTAATTGTGAAGCATTTGACTGGTACGGAACCGAAAACAGTGCATCCTTTGAAAGGCTACAGTCTTTTGGATGTTGGATGTGGTGGTGGATATCTTTGCGAACCATTGGCACGATTAGGGGCTCAAGTCACTGGAATCGATCCAAATGCTGATGGGGTTCACTATTGCAACAGTCGCCTACAAGGACCTTCGATTGAATTAAAATCGAATCTGAAGTATAAAGTATCTACAGTTGAAGAGTTCGCTGGTAAAGAAAAGAAAGAACAGTTTGACGCAGTTGTAGCGTCTGAAGTATTGGAACACGTTGATGACGTCGAGTCGGTTATAAAATCCGCTCATGAATTACTGAAACCAAATGGGTTATTTTTCATAACAACTTTAAACCAAACAATTACTGCATACTTATTAGCGATATTCGCAGCAGAAAAGTTGTTGAAAATCGTTCCTGAAGGAATGCATCACTACGATTTATTAGTTCCGTTATTGAGCCTTAAAGTTATGCTTGAAAAGAGTATGTATTTTAAATTTAAATTGTCGCTTACTAATTTGCTAATTATTTTACAGATAATTTTAATGTGAAACTTACGCACGGACTTGGCTATAACCCCTTTACTGAAAAATGGTCGTGGAGAACGAATACACTCGTCAGTTATGCTGTTATTGCTCAAAAGTTCAACGAATCAAAGTACAATTAAGTGAGTGTTCAATTTATGTAATGATGTCACTTCAAATGAAGCACAATATTTTTTAAAGATTTTATAAAACTTATTTTTTCACATTATTCTACAATGACTACTATGTATGACTAATTTGTTTGTTTTCGAATGTACGCATTGCACAAGAATTATGAATATACGAAATTCGCATTTAAAAATTGTTTTGCTTTCAATTCCACAAATTTGTGCAACAAAAATTTTTGTCGCGAATACGAAGTCGAATGACATTGCTTGACTGTTTTTAAAAGTGTCGCTCTATTTTTGCATATGTATATAACGTTAGATGGCGAAAGTCTATTAACAAATGTGATAGTGTTCACAGAGCGATATTGGAATGAGTGTAAATACATACATTTCGATGTCAACAAAGTTGTTGAAGTATAGAAGTGTGGTAT
>NCKV01000963.1:0-12624 GCA_003675905.2 Leptotrombidium deliense
GTCCAACATTCAACTCCTGCACATCTCTACTTTGAACAATCGCACCAATATTCTTCTTTTTTTCAATAAACATATCGTAGTGCCACTAATTTGCCGAAAGTCGATATTTATTACACAAAAACACATGCCTGAAAGCACACCGACGTGTCGGTATACTAAAACAAAAAAGTTAATTTTTGAAGTGGCGACATCAGTTAGTTTTTAAGACTTATACCAACAAAATGTTGATGAGGAAAACAAGCATGTTTTCCGCAACGATTGTGAAATTATTTAATAAAGTTGAATTTGTCGTGAACACTTGTCTTCAATTCGTTATGGTTTCCAAGTTTACTTCACGCCACGAATTCCTTGTTCCACTTTTGTTCAACTTTCGAAATTCGAATCGAACGTGTCGCTATTGCTTCTAATAAAATCTTCTTCGTTTTGTGTGTTCTTCTCCCGTACTTCAGCGATACCATTCGTCGCGACACATTTTATAAACAAATAATGTATCAGTATGTTTCGACCCATTCGGACATTTCGGAAGTCTTCGTCAACATCTTTTCACTGACATAATTCTGCTTCGATTATATCAATGTTGTTAATTCGTTGCACTACGGTAACTTTTTGAATTTCATTCGGAAAAGATCTAAGAAAATTTTAATCATTCACCGCATTAAGTATGTGCGAAACGTCGTCGGTTTTTAGCGAAACAGAGACTTGTCAGTTCCAGAGAACTTAATCTATAGTCTAGTGCGTACTCCACAGCTATTTGCAAAAATGAGGTATGCAGTCTTAAAATGAGATCCACCGAAACAAACCGTATTCTGAAAGAAGTTCAAAACTACAAAGATTACAATTAACAGTATAATTCATCTCAATTTAAAACTCAACGAACGAATACCTACAACAAACACAAAACAAACAAAATTTGAAAACCAATAACACAAAACTTCATGAAACAAAATTAGCTGGTGATGTGGAGCGGGTGGCTGAAGAATTTACAAGAACAACCAGCTTTGGCAATAATAAGAACATTTCAGTTAAGTCTCCAGATGCAAGTCAATTGGAGTTCTTTTTTTGCTTTATGTTCTTGAAAACACAGCTTCAAAAGATTGAGATTGGGATGTAGTGTATCAATATGTAGATGAACTTTGGAGACTTTCTTATCGAAATTAGAAAACAATTAGTGTGAAGATGTAAAAGTGTTGTCGGGTTTTTTTTGTCTGCAGACAACAGAACTTCTTAAATGCAGAGCTATTTTGTAAAATAAGATCATAAACTTTAAAAATAAGTTTGTGTCGGTTTTGCATTAAACTCATTTTTACACACTATAAGTTAATTGTGCAACTAAATTTGAAATTTAGAGTGACATATTAAGCAAATTGTCATTAATCTTAAACGAACAAACAAACAGACTTCAAAGTGACTTCATTTTAAACCGCAGTCTCTTCGATAACAAGGCAATTACAGTGTCGCTTATAAAGTTATATCAGATTTGGATCATGTTTTCATGGATCACAACTGATTTTGGAGAGCAAAACACAACTTTATTAGCGAAGCTGTACACAATGAACATGTCAATAGACTAATTACGAATGAATTTTGTATTTAACTCGAGTTATTCGAAAAGAGAATAAATTGCAAGTAAATTCATAAAAATTTGAATATTGTTTTAATGAGAAAAGTTAATTGTTTATTTGTTCTAATTAACCAATAATTAAAAAGCAATTAATTTAAGTAACGATGGATACTTGAGACTTGGTATCGTTGTCCCTGTGCCACTGGTGATAAATATTGTTGTCTAAAGTTGAGTGAGTATTCGAAGTGTTAGGAACGTGGCTTTCGCTCATGTCGGGTTTTGTTTCACCGTCTGCAAAGAGTAAACCAGTGACAGACATTTGCGAAACATTTTTATGAAAAATATGCAATTTATTAATTATCAGCGAGTATAATCGCTGACTGAATTCTTCGGCTTACCTTTCGCTGCACTTTCGGAGCTATTTTTCGCTGTCGCTGCGAATGTCAGTGACTGATGCATTGTCTGCTTCGGTTTCCGTTTTCGTGTTTGAATGCCTTCCTTTCGCATCGCCAACGGACGGTTTACCTGCGAATCGCGAAATAGTTATTTCGTTATTCACCAACTACATTAACCGAATGTACGTTAAACGCGTTGCATTGCAATCGCATTTGGAGCACTTACGTTATGCAATTTGAAATAAAGTCCGCAAGCATTGCATACAGGATCGCCTTCGTTGTTTCGTCTCCACAGCGTCGTGGTCGTTGTGCCGCAATTAGAACAACAAAGACCAATGCGTCGCGACGCTGCCTGTGAATGTTAAAAATTGCAAAAGGCTCTAATTTACATTTCATTTAATAAGTTCGCTGTAATTAAAGCCAATTAAAGCTCATCTATTAATGCTCTTTGTTATCTCGAATCTGGTGAATTCATCACTTGTGCAATTCACTTCACAACACATCTTTTCAAATGTTTTAAAGCCTGAGCCGTTTGGAATATTAAATTTATGTGTACTCAGTTTCCTGTGAACTTTGTTTCAATGAACAACCGAATCGTAATTTCGTAAAACGAGACGTTTTTAGTGATTGATTGTGAATAATGTTTGGCTTTATTTATTCCTTTCTTTACACAGAATGAATTCGAAATAATAAAGTGCCAGCGATTACCACAAACCATATCTAAGACTAATGAGACTACTTAATGATCTTAACATGTAAATATTCTGGCAGACTACTGAAATACGTGTATCGTTCGCACTGTTTGCGATATGTTCACGTTTGGCTTCAATTTGAACGTTTCGATTGAACAGCAATGCATTCATTGATATACACTTATCTTATTCAGATAAAATTCTAATTCTTGTTCTTATTGATAAGTACAAAACATTTTTAGAATGATCGATAACTGTTACTTTTGTTTGCCTCTGTTTGCATTGAAAATGATCAATTTTCTGGTGAAGCGAACGTATAAAGTTACCTCAAAGTATTTGTTATTCGAGTATTGTATTTAATAATTCATATCGTCTGCATAAAATGATTGTTCTTTTTGATAGTCATGAACACTTTACTTATTTCAAACGTAACGGCGTCCGATCAACGTTGCGATTAATAAATTCGCTTTTTGTTCACTATTTTCATCGCAAAGCATTTATAAATTCAGGAAACGTAAGGAGATCGCAATCATCCCGCATGGGTCACAGTAAAGGTTGTAATTTGTCTTCAGTCTGATATTGAAACTGCAGTAATAAAAAAACAGCGATGAATAGCATCGCAATGAATTCATTCATTCAGTTTACTTTTTTCAATTTACAATTCAATAAAGTAATAAATGTGACGCCTTTTGTTTTGCTGCATGTTAATGACTGTTCAAACAGTTTACTTTTCACACAAATTTTGAAATGCTTATGAACACTAAGCAAGCAAAGAGACCACAAATAAATCGTTTTGTGGTTATTCGCAACAAATGTCTATAATTTGGTGTAAACTTTGAAAATGTATACTTTAAGTGAACTGACAGCCAAAAGTAAAAATTTGCGAACAGAAACTATATTTCGAATATTTTCGACGTTGAACTGACTGTGAAAGTTGACTCTGTATTTTTCGGTTTAATGTAATTGTATTTTTGTGTTTCAATTAAAGTAAAAGTAACTCACACGTCAAGCAAGCTGAATTATTGATTCAATTTTCTTTTTATTTGTGACCACAAATCACGAAAAGTGAGCTCATCTCTGTGTTATAAACGACACTATAAGCACTATAGCACATTACGTTCAAATTGTATGTTCAATGTGCTGCTTGTGAATGTCATGCATGTTGAACAGTTAACTACTTCTAACCATCATATATTAACTGTAATGAATGCTTTTTAATGAATACTTGCAAAAGTATTAGCGAATGAAAATATGATCATTTAAGGTGAAACGCATAATTATAACTTATATTTACAGCAATGCTAACGTCTAAGTGGATAACGCAAAATTAATTTTTAACTGCAAATTCGTCGCTAATCAGATGTAAACAACAGTTAGCGAAGCACATTCGTCTTCAAATTGGAATCTGGCCTTAATGTTGACATAAACAGCGTCATCAAAGTTAAAAACGCTAAAATTAATATTTTCGTGACTTATCGTTGGTAAAAAAGAAACTTTTGCTGTTTTCAATGCTTATCAAATGTTCAAGTAAACACTTTACAAAATTGTTTCACTCTTTACACACAATCATAATTCATAATGCTTCGCATTGCTGCACATGTCTTCTAGTTCATTTTAATTTTAAATGCTATTTGTTCTGAATGAATTTGCATTCTCGAGACAAACTGAAGAGTTCAACTCGAGATGCGCCGTAATCTATGCAAAATCTATAATGATAGTAAACATGGATTTGAAAGGACCGCAAAATTCACTTCTATCTCTGTTTGCGATTAAACAGTGACACAACACGAATACACGTGCTGTAATAAGTACCCAACCAAGTAACAAAAAAGCAAGTGTAGCATATCTCTTCGAAAATAAATAATTCTTCTCTTAGCGAGTTATCAAACTTATTCAGGAATTTAATTCGTTGTGTTCAACGACTTATGTTCTCTGAATTAAATGCATTTCCATTTCTCGGTCATTTTGCGTAAACTGCTCAAGTAAAAGCTCGCAAAATTGAGGAAAGATTTATCGTTTGAACGAATGACTTTGATATTCAAATTGCGAAATTGCGATAAACATTTTTTCATTAAAATCAGTTCATGCTGCAAAAAAGTAGAATCTTATTTTTGAATCAATGTGCATTCGATTGTCGTCAACGCCTTTCGAATGCGACTCATCATTTAAATTTGAGTCTAGATAAGAAACGATAAAAAATGACTGAAAATAAGTGCGAATAAATTTCACAAGCGAAAAGTTTGAGTAATGTTCGGGTTTGATTCGAACGGATTGTTTAAAGGGTTCAACAACAATACTGTTTTCGCGTAACAGTGTTTGAGATGTTTGCGATAAACGGAAAAATGAATGTTTTGTTGTGCGAAAAGAAAGCTAGTAAAGAGTAATAATGAATGCATTTTGCAGAACGTACCAATCGTCGCTGCGGTTTGATTAACGGTCGTCGGGTGCCATTCATTTTATGATACAAACCGCAAGCGTTGCACAAGTAATGACCAGTTCCATCCCTGCGCCAAAGAGGAGTTGAAATGGCACCGCAGTTCACACATTCTCGTCCCTCATTGAAATGCTGAGAATACGCAGGCGGTGCTAACATAGATCCGTCCTTCGCAGTCGTTGCAGAAGAGTCTGCGAATACAAACAACTGTTCAATGATCACTGCATGCAAAATGAAGGCAGCAGCGGTGGCCGTGTCCACTGCGATGTGAGCGCCGCAATGTGACGCAATAATGCCATAGATTGTGTTCCGTAGGCTTTCAGTGGATTCGTTAACATTTCGAGAAAGCAATTATAATGAAAATTCATTTAAATATTTTATGCGTGGCACGTATGCAACGTAACAACAATTCGCGTACAGCAATGCATACGAAATGTAGCCATCTTTTCATGTGTCGCAATATTTTGCTATATTTACTCGTTATTAACTTTTTTCGGTAACTTTGTACAATTTTCGCAGCAATTATTATTTACTTGAAAGCGATACAAGAAAACGTATCTTTCTGTTCATAAAACATGTAGAGGTGTTGACGACATTGAATTACGTGAGTCTGTTTGCCATTCAGTCTCTTTGTTTTTTTCGGGAAAAATTTTTCGCATAAAAGCGTTTTACTGCCGTTTGAACATAACGACGAGAGACTCGGTTTCACTAATTTTTACGAAAAACTTTTGGCTCATTAATTTCTATTATGCAAACTGCACAATCATTAAATACGCGAATCGAGTGAATGTTCACTTCTTTATTTCCTTTTCGGTGTACACACAAATGTGACTGCCAAACTGACTGCGAATTGACGGCACTGAAACGGCAGTCAGCAAAGATGCTCGCAACAACAGCGATAAGAAAGCAATAAAGTTACATTTCGCCGACTAACTCGCAATACATTAACGATCATAATTCGCGTTTACTGCTTTCGTCGACATGGAACACACAGAACGGCCGATCGTTAATTTATGCACACAATTATGTTTATATTATCATCGGCTCCGAAGACCATATTTAATTTGTATATTATTTGTGTGCGAAGCTAATTTCTGGCTAATTTTTTCAGTCTGACTTCGTTTCGTTTTCCTTTCGAAAAAATTTTATTTCCAAGAAACTCGAGTCATGTCGTTCAATTCTTATCGAATTTTGTTCGCAATCAAATGTACATCGAATGATAACGGCAAGTTACGCGTGTTGTGATGCATTCGTAAAAAGTATGCAAATCATTCATGAAACACTCGCATCGCAATGAATGAAATTTTTTGGATACACGAACGAACGATAACAGTCCAATAATGTTATGCAAAGCAATGCGACACATTGAATGAGGTGTGCGGAAATCGCAAGAAGATGCATCAAGTAATCGATCCACAAACCTGCCGAAATGCGGAATGCTGTCGATGTTGAAGGCAGAGATGTGTGAAATCCCGCAGTTGCATTTGCATCTAATCGCGCCGACAGTGGATTGTGATCCAAGCGATTGGCCCAAGCACAGGCCGCTGCGGCCACTTCTGCAGCCGCGTACGAATAGGGATGAATTCCGTTTATCGCAGCAGCGTTTCGAAAGTACGAATCCGGTGTCGGACCGCTGCGGGAGCAGTTCGGTGCTGGCGAGAGATAAGACGACGAACTCGACGCATTGTAATTTGAATGGTTTGCAGCATTTCCTGATAACGATGACTGTAATCATAATTTGAAATTACTGTTTCGGTAAGAATGAACAAAATGTGCTCACTTGCAACGAAAGTCGAGATAAACCAACAGTACAATGATTTGAGCCGTACGCCTCTTCTGGAGAAGAACAGGTACTAGTCGTCGATGGCCAACTCGACGATGTCTTCAAGCTTTGTTCGTGTTCTGCGTACTGTCGACGATACATCGCTTGAATATACGCGTTCTGCTGGTTCGAAGCACTAGAATAATGGCCTCCAGGAACGAAGTTTTGAAACATATCTGATGTTTTCAGTGATATCGACTGATTCACTTCTTTTTTGCGATAACAAATTATGAGTGATGAACAAATTCAGACGAATCCTGCGATTCGACGAAACGGAAACTCGAATTCGGATCAATTCGGGACGGAATCAGTTGCAAACGGAAATTTTAACAAAGCGTTGCAAGTCACCGTTGTCTGCTTTGCAAAAAAGTAATATTTTCCCACGAATAATTCAATTCTTCCAACAAATCGCTTTTCATTTCACTTCTCTGCTGATGTTCACAATACAAACAAATCATTTTGTAAACAATGCATCCGACGAGCACACAATTATTAATAATTAAAATTCATGGAATCGAATAACACGAATTACGATAAGAACAGAGTTTACGGATACGAAGACACAATTATGACAAAACACAAAAAGTACAAATTATCGCACAACAAATGATGAAGATCGCTGTTTGTTTGCGTATCGGATGAATGCAGCAAATTTATTGTAAATATAAACACTAAAATTATTATTAAAATAATATTTGTACAGCAAATCGGCTGAAGCTATTTTATAGAAGAGAAGGAGTGAACCGAGTTTGGATGGCACACTCGTCACTCAGCACTCGCGAAAGGGTTAACAAGAAGTGAGTGAAGTGAAATTTGGATTCATCGATACTCGCAAGTTTTGGCAGCGAGTATTCACCGCGAATGCGAATCGTGGCGAATATTTGTTCGCGTTGTTAGTTGTGTGTTCACTTCGTTTCTGCAAAAACGAAAAGTAATTTTAATTGAAAAAGCTGAGTTTCGGTTTTTATTTTTCGGTCGCCAAACGACGAGTAACCAAACGACCAGCGAACGACAGCCTCTCCCATTGCGTCGCTCATTCGTCGAAATGCATCGCAGAAACGTTTTTATTCAATAAAAATGGTGTTTGTTTCTACTTTTTTTCACGTTTTGCGAAATGCGTACACATTTGCGAAACGATACGTGAACGTTCACTTATACATTGCGAATGCTGCGAATGCGAATCTGGTGCGTGTATACGACGAACAACGTCCTCAAACGCATCCATGCGAATAACTCATCTGTCGCCGCGCTTTGCTTCTCGATGCAAGTCAACCGAACTCTAAATTCACTCCAATTTCTCTGTGTCGCTCGGCGATGATCGCGGCCAACAGTATTTGCATGCTATTGCAATTTTCAATTCGCCTTGTCTATCAGTCGCTCGCAGTTATAGTGGACAACGACAACGACGACTCACTGACCGCATGTACACGACACTCGTATACAGTTTATACTTTATAAATGATATTCGCCCGAAAAACAGTGAATGTCTAAAATGCATGTGGCGTCTTTGCGGTAATGGAACTGACGATTAATGTCCGCGATAAGAACTGTGCAATTGCTGTGTGTGTGTGTATGTATACGTATATATGTGTGTGTGCACTGCTCGCGGCGACAAACATTTTTCGCTATTTTTTCGAAGCGCACACAGAAAACACTGCGAAACGTCCGAAAAGTGAAACTCATACAAACGTTACGAACGTTTTGCGCAAAGTAACGAAAAGCGAAAGACGACGAAGACGAAGAGAGGCAACGTTTAAATTGTTTCGCCTCCAAAACGAAATGAATGTAATTAATTAACATTTCGAACGCATTTATATTATTTAAATTAGAAGTGTTGAAAAAATAGAAATAAAAAACGACTTAAGTGTTACTTTGAAAAAGAGTTCTGGAAAAGCGAAACAAATTAATTATAAAAATACATGAAATTGGAGACGACCCGCTGGGAGCGACGATACGCTTTGTTTTCTTCTTCTTTCCTTCTTCTCCTCTGCTTTGCTTTTTCATATATTTCAACACGTTTCATAATTGCTCTTTAAATAGTTATTTGCATTTTTACCACTTTCACCAAATAATCGTCCGACGTCCGAAATTAGAGAGCCACGAACTCTGAATGTTGCACTTTTGCGAACAACGGCACCACGATTATGTGTATTGATGTCCGAGTAAGATTAAAGTTGCTGTCGCATATCTCATTAACGTTTTTGTGATCTATTCTCTTTCTTGGAAAAAAGAACAGCGATTTACACTCAAAGAGAGCGAGAAGAGAAAAGCAAAAGTGCGATTCGGGCAAACACACTACTAAAACGTATTGCAGGCGATTCGTGTGTGTGGCCGTTTTTATGCATCCAATACTTTGCACGTCGTAAATAAAGTGCACTTTTCTGTTCTCCTTTTTTTCGATCGCAAATATTTGGCAACAATTTGAATGTTGCCAGCAATAATCTATGTGAAATCATTGAAATAAGCGCAGATATACATTGAGAGTCAAAGTGAGACCGCGACATTCAGCGAAACCGAATTAGTTAGTTAGATATAAACGTAACGATTTTGATTGGCAAAAAAGTGAGAAAATGTGATCACTTCGTTTATGAATGTAATTAATTAGTCGTCGTTTACATTGAATTTAGTTAGAATTAGAATTTCGTAATTTCAATGATACAAATGAGACGTTTTCTTAAAAATATATGCACATCACTATTTTTGTAAGCGTTTACAAAGGTGAATTTTGAAAAAATACTCGTTTGGGAAGAAAAAGTTGGTTAAACTCAAATTTTATCGCATAAATTTAGGAGATTATAAATCAAAGCGAAAAGGCGAAGTGAAGAGATGAGAGTGCAGAGTATTTGGCAATTTTTTTATTTAGCGACGTTTTTTCGAAAATAATTTGCGAGAGCAGAAGTATTTGCTGGCCATCTTTTCGCGATCTTTCAGCGATCTGCGGATTCGATTCGACGTTTGACAGCGGAACGCAGTATCAGAGAGGAACTGCGTAAAAACGGGGCTAATTTCAATTAAATTAAACATTAAACTTTTGCAATTTGATAATCAGATAGAATAAGTTTTCTTTTTTCGCTCAGCAAGACACATCGCTGATCGCTGTTAAAAGGCGCTTTAAACAGATTCGTGTTTCTTTACGCTCCGAAAAGTGGGCACAAAATGTATAATAATTTTGTATTACATTACTTAATAATTATTGCCGTAATTAATTATTTAAAGTATTCACAGTTCTATTGAAATAGAGTTAAAATCGGAAAACATTTTGCTAGTCTGTCACTTTTAGTGGTCGACAGTGATTACAAAATTAAATTATTTTTCTAAATTACTGTCAACGACTCAATTGAACAATTTATAATTCGGTCAATTCGCGATCGCGATCTTTGCTACTCTTTGCACAATTATTTCAAAAAAAGCAATACAACCCTTGACAGACCTACTGACCGTCTGTCGCATTGTGATGGTCATTGTTGTCGTTGTGGTGATCTCTGGTTAAGTGCAATGCGTCGCTCGTCGCGTGTCCAGAGGTCAGCATTTTGGCGACTGCATTGTTCTCGTGTATTACGCTTGAATGGATGGCACCGCTGTGCGTCAAGGAGCTGTGGTTTCCGGCCGAGGCCACAAACGGTGAGTTGGCGTACGCAAACGGCTGATCGAGCGTTAATAAACTGTGCATATTCCGCGTTAACGTTGCACTCGAAGGTGTGATCGGAGACGAAATGGGCCGCGATGGACTCGTTCCTTGATTGCCGTCGTGTTCCACTCTACCAGCGCTTTGCAGAGCACTCGTGTACATCACACCACCTGCGATGCAATGAAGACATCTCAACTTTAGATTTGGTAACGAAATACTCGTAAACTTCTACTTAACGTCAGAATTAATTGCATGTTAACAATTGATTACCTGCTGTTTTCGCAGCGGTTTGTCCGCTCTCCTGCGACTGTGAGGCCGTATTCTTTGGTTTTCGTTTTCGTGTTTGAATGCCTTCTTTCTTCATCGCCAGTGGTCTGTTTACCTGTGTGAATACACGATTAAAGAACAGTTACGAGCGTGTTACGACCAACTTCACTTTGTGGACAAGACATTCAGATAGAAACAGAGAACACAGAGTTGAAAAGGCGCGTTAAACGATACATTTAATCATTTGAATACCCCGTGTAATTTGAAATAAAGACCACACGCGTTGCACACTGGTTCACCCTGATTGTTTCTTCGCCACAATGTTGTGGTTGTCGTGTGACAATTGGAGCACGAAAGGCCTGCTCGTCGATTATTTGGTATCTTTTTGTGCGGCTTTATCGGAGGTCGATTCATTCCATTCATTTTTGAGTACAAACCACAAGCATTGCATAAATAATGTCCCGTTCCATCACGTCTCCAAAGTGGGGTAGATATAGCACCGCAGTTGACACATTCGCGTGGTTCTCCTTGGATAAATTCACTGACTGCGCCTATAATTATAAACAGAGAAGCGTTATTTCAGAGACGTGATTGAGTGACTGCACTCAAAACACACAGAAACAGAATTATTTGAAAGCGCGCTTAATGCGAAATAGTGTTTGTATTAATAAATTGTATTAATTGTAATTAAGTGGTGCTTCATTACCTAAAGAATGACCACTCGCTAATACCACAGTCGCAACATTATTGTCCGCATCTCTGCTCGCGAGTGAAGATATGTATTCAGTACCTGTCGAACTATCAGTGTACGCTGTGCCCGGTTGCCACTCGGCGGCACGGAGAAAGTGTGCATTCGAAGTGGTCACGAATGGACCGGAAAAATGATTTGAAGCACGGGTCACCGATAACTCCACATGTCCGCTATTATTACCATTATCAGCGATTGCGATTTGTTGCAACGATGGAGACATCGGACCTGATAACAAATAGATAGTCAGAGATCTTCGAAAGCACGACGAATAGTCAAACCTGGCAAAGCGTACGATATCGAATTAGACAAGTTATCTGTGGTCGCCCAGAGTTGCGTGGAGGGACCCGGTGACTGTGTTCCGTGGTGATGGTGTGCATTACTTGTTCCATGGGCACTTAAGTGTGCGTGACTAGTATTCGCCTGAAATGTAAGACCAAAGTGGTTCTTTCGTGCTTTGGATTGATCTAATTTCATACGTGATGAGCTTGCGGTGCGTACTGAACGACACCCTGAGGGTGGTGGGTGACCATCATACTGGTTGCTCCGTGGTGACCTCCGTTTCCATATATCGCTTCGTAGGTGTGATGTGCCGTCTTGGGACTGTGTGCAGAAGACTGATGCGTCGGATGGTGGTAGTCGTTGCTCCGCTGGCCTCCACTCGAGTGATAATTACTCGGCGATACATAACCAAGGTTCGACGAATTCATCGAATTATTGTTCGAGGTTGTATACCCATAGTGGTGTTGAGGCGCAGTGTTTGCTGCTGTTGTGTGCAAACTGCAAAGAAAGCAAAGAAAACACTGAACTATTGTTCACCGAACTTCGAGGTGCGACTCGCGATGTGTGTGTACTGTCAATGTCACTGATGCTACTGCAAACTGTTCTTATTTGCGATCTGATTATGCGATAATTGCCCTTTCTGGTTTACAATAGATTTGCGGCAATAGAATATTATCGCTGCACTTATGCGGTGATCACTGTTCTCGCACAATTAATACAATGTATGTACAGCCGAATTATGTAATATCCGCAACTCGTAACGACTCAATGTCAGGGTGAACTGCACATTCTTAG
>NCKV01000964.1:0-12619 GCA_003675905.2 Leptotrombidium deliense
TTTGTAGTGAAACAACGTCTTTTTGATCGGTGTGAACACTGTTTAAATCAATAAAAGCTCCAACACCTTCTCTAAATTGTTTCAATTCGACATTCTTTTCCTTCCCAACAGATTTCGAACTGTCCTCGCTTTGTTGCATTTTCGATCTTTCCTGTGACAAATAATCGTCAACCTCCTGAAATGGGTCAACGAATACAATCGATTTCAAAATTTTTATTTCGCTTTTTGGTTTATCACTCTCGTCAGTTTCAATTTTCTCGATTTTGTCCAGAGTTTCCATTCCACCGACAAGTTTACCGAAAATAGTATGTTTTCTATCGAGATGTCTACAAGATCGAAAAGTAATAAAAAACTGCGATTTGTTTGTGTTTTTTCCAGAATTTGCCATGCTCAATACTCCTCTTCCTTGATGAGTTAAATATGACTTAAACTCGTCTTCAAAAGGTAATTTCCAAATAGACTCTCCTCCATGACCAGTTCCTGTCGGATCTCCTCCTTGCACCATAAAATGTTTTATTAGTCGATGAAATATGGTTCCATTGTAATAATCTCTTTTGCAAAGCTGAATAAAATTATGACACGCTTTTGGTGCGTCAGTGCAAAAGAGCTCAAAATTTAAATTTCCTAACGTTGTTTGAAACTGAATGTATCCTTTGCCCTTTACTCTTGCATATCTAACGGCATCATCGCTCAACGTTGCAGCCTCAACTTTTGTTTCAGGATCCATGGTAGTCGATGTCAACGATGCTGCAGCCTTTCCGGTCGAATACGTTGCGACATTAAATTTATCAGGTTTCTTTGACTGCGTAGCTTCGCTTTTTGATTCATCTTTTTTTGCGGTTATATCTGATGTTTTACTCAATTCTTGGAGCGTTGTACGAGTGATGTTATTCATTGACTTTAAGTTTTTAGACAAACCATCATTCGCTTCTTCCTCTTCGTCTACCCATTTCAACTTATTTTTTACGTGATAAAAGTTTGCAGCATTTTTTCTTTCAGCATCCATTGGTTCTTGTATAACGATTACATCCTTCTTTGAAAAAGGTTCGTCAGTCAATAAATCGCGGAAATTTTTTGGTTTAAAATTCAGCTGTTCCACAGCTTCGTAGGAAAACACATTACCAGTTGTTCGAATGGCAACTATGTGACTGTTTTCATTGAACGTTTTGAAAAGCACTGGACACTGATAAAATCCTTCGCTAGTTTTGCTAAAATTCAATTTAACCAGAGACTTTGCTTCAATCTTATTGCCAGATATTGGATCAACACCAAATTTCTTCACAAACGGCACAATATTAGAAATGTCGAAAATATAGCCTTCACTGTTACAAATTGGGTCTCGAAACGGTTGAAGTGATAATGAACAATGATCAAATGGCAATCGACGAAATTTGCTGTTCAATCTATCATTTAAATCTGCGTCTGGTCGACGTCCACCATACAGATAACTCCACTCAGTGCATGTTAGGTACAGTTTATCTTTTTGATGCTGTCTTTTCCCCATTTTTTGATGCAACCAACGCTGACCCACTACAATCACACAATTATTGAATGCTTTCTGCAACAACTGCGCTTACGTTTTGTTGCTGCGCAACGGTGACAAAACAAAGCTAAAAAATGGCGCGTGTTTTTCAAAGTTAATATTTTTTTACACAATTCTCAAAAATGCTTACTTTAGCAGCTTTTAGAGAAGAGGAAAGTATTTCACTCAAAAATGAGAAACAACGAATCAAATGCTTAAAAGATATTGTATTAAATTTGTCACTGAATGGTGACGAAATATCTTCCGATGTCGACAATTTAAACGTCGAAATTCAGGTGTGTCTCTTCATGTTTCTTATAGTTCGACATAATTAATATTAACACTCTGAATCCCTTGAAAATGTGTGTAATGCAATCTTTGCTTGCCTTAGTACAACGTATCGTGTTATCACTCTTTTTGTATAGTTTTTGTAATGAACTTCATTCCCACATTGCTGCTTTTTCTTGCTAAGGCAATGTTTCGTTTAACACTCAACTGTAACGTTTAAGAGATACATCAGAGAAAAACACATTGCAAAGTTTAGATTAAGGCATATTTTTGAGCAGAATTTTTGGTCGAGTCGTTTTTGAGATGTGAATGTACAAATTTGAATTTAAGGTTTGTCCTCTTTACAATTACTTGGTTCGTGATTTTGGTATGTGGTGGTTTCTTTTATGGGGTGTAAGGTGTATTTTTTATTTAGTTACATGTGAAATTCTTTACAGAAATTTTTCACTTTATTATACATTTTTACAGCTTTGATGCTTTGGTGCTTGATTTTTACTGTTGTGTACGGTGAATGTTTTGTTCAACGCTACGTTTTGGTTTACAAAAAATACTGTACTGTTTTGCTAGCTACTACATCCGTTTCTGTGTTAGAAATACTATGAGTATGAATCAACAATACACGAGAACCAGTGATGCAAAAGCAATGTTTTTTGAACGGTTGACATGACAATATTTTGAAATTGCTAACATTGACTGACTTTTAAACAGACGCACTTTGTACTAATTTTCGAGTTTAGTTTGTTAACGAAGTAAAAGGGATACAGTTTATTAATTTCATGGCACTTCGAATAGATACAGAAGTGTTATTTCTTCATTCAATCATTAAAGTGACCATTCACTTTCATAACGATAATTGAAATGTATAGAATCAGTGAACACGCACATCACACAAATAATCTAGTGTTTGAATAATGATCTTTTTTTAATGGTAGTTATTCATGCAATGAAAAAGAACTTCACTTTTTGGTCTATATTTCAGCACAAAACAAATGAAGGGAAAAGCAATATTTCCAAATTGGTGCCAGAAAACGTTTGTCCTTCCATTCAGCTATCATCCAAGAAGTCGAATAATTATTTTTTCAGTGTAAGAAATCGATGATCGTGCTCACTCAGATTGGTGTTTTACTACTTCTTGTATAGACATTAATGACAACTCCTCTTTACTTGCAACTCGGTGCTTATGAACACAAAAGACGTAAACTCGCAGAAGAAAGGAGACGAGAGTATAATGAGTATTTGAAAGAGGTTAGTTGTATTATTTATTTCTTCTCTAAAATACGCAGTAATATTTTGTTGTACATCCTTACTACTTGAAATGATTCGCCATTCGCAATATATCGACGATATACAAAAGTATGTTGTAAATTTACACAGAAAGCAAAACTGGAAACTGAACGTCGTCAGAAACATCGATTTCCAACGAGTTCCTTTCGTTTGCCTAATTATAATGAAATTTTGGAGAAGAAACGAAATGAAAATAAAGAATTTAGACGTGCTAATGGGTTTGATGTTGACGAACCATTAATTGAATCTCCACAAATGACTCAGAACTTGGTTAAAAACGATAAAAGCAACATTCCACCGTCCGCCAGCTTTTTCTTCGGTTGTGCAGATGATTCTGACGAAGAGAAACGTATTACTCCACGACATCGTCTTCTAAGAACTCGCTTCAGTCGAGAAAAGGCAGATGAGTACAGAAAAGAGTTGCTTGAACAGATTGAAGAAAAGAAGAAAAGAGAACTAATGGAAAAAGAAATGGCAGAGGTACAGGAAAGAAAATTTAATATTATAATCGCGGAACAACAGAAACGAATCTCTTCAGAGTTCCGTAACGAACGAACGAGATTGGATTTCACACAAAAAGTTGGGAAAAAAGAACCAGCACGACTTTCTCCGTTGAAGTGTTGCACACCAAAAAGTTTATCTTCCAAAGATTTGGGATACAGAAGTCCAAGTTATTTACAAGTAAAACCGGCCCGATATGAGAAGCATTTATCAATGAAAAACATTGATGGTCATCCAAATACAAGGAATAGCTTGAAAGATTACGAACCTGCTGCAAAAAGGGCAGAGACAGAACACAAAAATACGGATATTAACAACAAAATAAAAATAAATGAAGATGCTCAAAAAGAATCAGTTGCAGAAAAAAGTCATGCGTTGACCCGACTGTCCGAAGTTCGACGGAAAATGCAAGAAGATCACTTGCAAATGTTACAACAACTTCGAGAGAAAGAAATATTGTAGATAATCATCTGAAGTATGAGTTAATGTCTTTTAATGATAATGATTCGAAAATAAATTGATTCGCATTGAAAAACGGTGCAAATGAGTGAACCAAAGATATCAAATAGTTTCACTAGATATTTGTGATTCTGTTTTCTGTTTCTTTGTTTGCTTAGCGTCATCACTCTGCTGCACTTCGGTTTCACTTTCCTCTCGCTCTCGTTTCTTTTTTCCTATACAGTCCAAACGAACAATGACACATGTCATGTTGTCACAACCAGTTCCGTCTCCCATTGTATCCGGCGAAAGACAATGTAGAAATAGCTTTGTACAAAACATTTTTTAGTAAAAGAATGATGATAACTTGACTTACCTCTTCACATATTTTAGACAGCTTATCAGTGTTGTCAATTCGTTGTGAGATAAAATCGACAACCTGTTGACTTGTCATTGAGTTCCTTATAAACAGAAAACAACAATCAGACATAAAAAAAGTTTCAAAAGTTCTTACCAAATGCCATCACATGCAAGAACCATAAATTTATCTTCGCCGGGAACGAGAGTAATGTCTTTTACATCGGGTGATGCAGAAATCATTTGATCCTTTAAACTAACATTAGGATTTTCTTTGTAAGAATGATCACCAATAGCTCGAGACAAATTCAATCCACCGTTTACTCGACCATCACTAGTAACCTCTCCACCAGCTTTTTCTATTCTGCGCCTTTCATATTCGTCTTCAGGCTTGTGATCAATAGACATATCAATGGCTTTGCCATTGCGACAAATTACACAACGAGAATCTCCTGCATTTGCAACATATAATTTGTTTCCACGCAATAAGGACAACACAGCAGTACAACCACTGTCCTTGCCAGGTTCTTCGTATTCGTACGCAGAAGACATAAATAGTCTTTTTTCTAAAGGAAGCTTGTTTTTACCTTTAAATTCAATTTCATCTTCAACTTCTTCATCGTCTGACGAGTTCTCCTCATCTTCTACATCAACGTCATCGTCAGAATCACTGTCGGCAATATTCGCTTTGTAATCTTCTGTATCATCATCGCTGTGCTCGCTTTCGCTACTGTCGGTTTCAATTTCAAAATCTTTTAAAAATGCTTCATAAATTGGCTGTGAGTTTAGAGAAACATCTTCTGTCACTGCATTAGGCTGCTGCACAACTTTCTTTTGTTTTCCTTTTCCTTTACTGCAAGATGGCGATTCTTCGGAACATTTATCACTTGAAGTTGGGCGACTACAGTCATCTTTCGTTTCATCATCTATAGTTCCATCACAACTTCCTTTTACTTCGGAAGATGTGGAAACACCGCCTTCTTCATCTTCAGCATCTTTTTTATTTACATCTGTAACTTTAACGTTGTTGCCTGTTGGACTTGAACTACTTGGAACACTATCCAAATTTTGTTCATTTTTGTCATCGCTGGGGTGAAATTCTTCAACTTTGTCATCAATTTTGCTCGATGAAACATTGTTATTATCAATTTCGAAACCACCCTTATTTTTTGCTTCAACAGATGATGAAACAGATTCACACTCATCGATTTTTTTGGATTTTCTATGTTCACCATTCGAAACGCACGAACTACTACATGATGGTTCGCAAACGTTTTCAACAGCTTTAGCTGTCGATGAGGAGCATTCTGTTTTCTTCAAATCATTATTTTGCTTCGCTCTTAAATAGGGAGACAAAGGTTTCTCTTTGGCGGTCATTTCTGCCTTCATGTGAGCAGGTATAGTGTTGGCTTTTCGTTCTTTTTGTTCACTGTTACCATAACGAGCAATTATATCTTCAATCGGAATATTCGCTTCTTCATGCAACAGCGCGGCTTCATTCTCATCATCTTCATCTTCGTCGTCATCTTCAAGATTTCCTGCCAACGCTTTCAATTCCTTTATAACTTCTGCACTTGTCAAAGAACTGTCAAACTTCAAAAACGCTTCCTCTAAAGCTTCCGCGATTCTGTCCTCTTTATATGCGGGAAGTTGCTTCAAAACCTGCGGCAGATTTTTGGCGGAATAAATGGCCACTTCTGCTCCGCCATGGCCATCGAACACAGCAAACAGAGAAGTATCTGTGTCAAAATCTAGGATACATGTATGTGCGTCCTATGAAAGTGTTATTCAGCAATTAATAGTAAAAAATTAGACAGATCTTACCTCTTGTGACACTCTCCATCCTTGCATAGAAGAGGCCCCAAATGTAACGCCCTCACTCTTTGCGTCGCTCGACACGGTGTCTGTCACCGGTTCTGACAAGTATGCACCCATTGCTTGTCAAACGTTACGCTAAATATAATCGTTCGCACACAAAACAAAGCTTCGCTTTTGCCGGTTCCGCGAACGAAATTGCAAAACGTGCACTTCTTTTTCCGTTTAACATATAGAGGGCACTATACCAATAAAGAGGCTCTGGAGTTTCCCATCAAATTTGGAAAATATTTCAAACATCCACTCTACCACGACTATGACTTCTGCTACTTCTAATGATAAATGTGTCAGTTGATAACAATAAGGTTTTGTATATCTATTTGCGTTTTATATGGTTAACTGCAAATCAATTTTGAAAAAAAATCGGAAATCTGTAAGACTTTCACACTTTCCATTTTTTGGAAAAAATGCCTGGAATTTTCCAGGAAAAACTCCATGCATAAATGGCTCTTTGCACAATTAGTCGATGCATTTCAATTTTGAACAAAAATCCATGTTTCCGTAAGTTTATCCATCTCAAAAGATTTTATTTAATTTTATCCATTAGTAATCCAACGTCGCGAACGTTTCACCCGTTCAAAATACTGGGAGGTATTTGCATATGGAAAAAAAGATCGACCAAAGAAGCATTTTATAATGTTTGGACTGCAAGTGCACGCCGGTTGTGAAGTAATGGAAAGGGACATTCTCGCAATTCAACGACGTTTAGATTATCATCCCGGACTCAACGTTAGTTACTTGTGTACAATTCACAATGAAACGTTATATTGACTAGGTTGGAATTGACCCACGAGATCTTTCTCTTTACTCTGCGTGTGACGGTACTCTTTTAGTGACCACAGAAAAGTTCAAGCCCAATAAAGATCATGAATTGGTGCAGAAGTATTATGGTGATTTAAAAGGAAATTTGTTTAAGAAATATGTTCACGTAATCCCCAAACAAAACGAATTGAATTTTAAATTAGTCGATATTGTATAATTAATTACTAATACAGATTTACTAAATAACAAACACCGTTGAGACTTGCTATCGTATCATTACGGATTCATTGGATAATAGTAATAACTGTGTCTTGCTGCTGGAGGTCCGTATAATTCGGTAATTTTGCGCTCTCCTCTGATAATTTGTTTTGCGGCTTCACCTCGCATTATAACTCCACGGCGCCACTGAAAAGTAAAGTAAAGTACTTTTAGTAACAGAAAATGACAAAATCTATACCTGTTTATGTCCAGCTGTACATTCTTTGAAATCTTCATAGAAATCGTAACACATATGATAACCTCTATAAGTGCCACTTGCTTCCATGCATTCCAAAAGATTGAGTTCAAGATCAGCACAAGGGGAAGCTATTCCTTGATTTCGGTATTGGAAGTTGGGATAATATCCGAACACTTCTGTAACCCAAGTTCTGAGAAGTGGCATTTGTATTCGTTTTGCTCAATTTTCAACCTTCTTCAAAAACACGGGTACGTTGTTTAATCACGTTCTAAAATTTATTCGTTTGTGTAGCGCGTTTGCATTTATAAATCTCTGAACTTTCAAACTCATGTATCTCCTCATGTATAGAACTTTCTCCATGTACAATCACTTGTAGTGTAGAATAATATCATTATTATTCGTTTAAAAATGTGGTAAACGAATTAGGACATTAAATTACCTTGCTTAAAGTACGATAAAGTTTAAATATGATGCGTTTCTGACTTATTTCATTTTCCGAAACTTAATCAAAAAACAATTAGAACTTTTCAAAGCACATCTTGAATAATAGATACACATATTTTAACAAAATCAACCCTTTTGAGTAACATTCAAATATAGCATGTTTTCAGAGAAAGTTAGAATAATGCGTATTCAAAATTATACTCGAATATTGACAATTAAAAAGTTTGCATTCATTAGTCTATTATATAATTTAAAGTTTTGAGACTTTTGTTCTATTCAACGAAAACAACAACAACGAAGGTTTCAAGTGTATATTTTCACAAATATTTATTTAATAAAAAAGGTTATTGAATTGTTTGAAAATCACTGTTTGCTAAAGTTGTTAGAAATAAATTTTAAAAATGTGTTCCTTCAAGTTTGTAGTACAAATGGTTTATATTAAAAAGGCATTGTTAAGGCTCTTTAAATTTGACTTTCATTTTAAGTTTTTGAAACCAGGGAACTTTGCTGTCCTTTGGCATTGAATGTCTCCTTCTTAAATCTTTCGTTTTCTTTTCTTTTTTATTTTCTGTTTCAATTTCGTCGTTCTGCTCAACACCGGAAGGATTTCGTGTAACATAGTCATTCAAATGCTGTGTAACTTCACCCATTTCACTAGAAGCATTGCTTTTCGGGGGTTTCTTGGAAATTTTAGATTTCTTTGAAAGAATTGATTGCGTTCTACCAACTCGAGTGCCTGCAGGCTGATCGCCGTGTTTGTGTTCATCTTTACGATCGTGATGACTGACTGCTGGAATATACATGACGATCGGTTCATTTTCATGAATGTTGTTTCTACTGCTCCACATACCAACATCACTCACAGAACTCGATATTCCATAGGCGTTTAATCGTGATTGGGAACCTCCGATCGAAGAATTTCCAATTCTGTTAAGGGATGAAGCTCTCGTTTGTCTGGCTTTATATGCTGCAGCGAGACCTCCTCTTTTGCAAGTTGTAGGATCAGCGCTCAATTCGCGATTACTGCTAAATTTTTTCAATGCTGTTGCTTTTTGCGTGTCAACGATATCAGCGTATCTGACTCCTTTGTCTGACATATTTCCTGAGAAGTGCCTGACAGGTTCTCCATTCACTTTGTTTTTTCTATCCCTCAAATATCTTTTATCCAAGGTTACAGCATTTCGAGCAGACATTGGTGAGTAGTCTCGGACGGAACTCTTCTTTTTATTCTCCACTCTGGAAAGGGTCGAGTAAGATCCATAACGCGGCTCGATTGCGGAAGGATACGAAACATCACTTTGAACCATTCCACGTCTGTAGTCATCATCCAAAGACTTCATCAAAACTGCACCGTTATTCACAGAATATTCATCATATATATTCGAGGGACTTCTTCTACTTGTAACATTTGCATAAGAAATACCTTTTCTGTCCATTTCACGAATAACCGATTTAGGAGAAGCGACGTCTTCGTTGTCTGTTGCTTGCTGCAATTCATCGCTCGACACATTTGAAATAGAAATTGTTTCTTCAATTGTTTCACGTTTTAAGTTTTTATTTTTAGCAGAATAATTCGAGTTTGAATACCAACTTTCGTTTAGATCACTTTTTGCTTTTCTTGAACTTTTCGGTGTCGGCGGTCGAGGAGGCAATTTAACAATAGGACCTTCGTATCCAGTGTCCATTGTAAATCCATAGCCTTTGGTGTTTACTTTAGTCCTTTGCGAGGAGACGCTGACAGGGGAACTTGCGTACCTTCGCGAAAAAGCAGGAGAGCTGAGACGCGATGGTGATTTTTCGTAACGTTCACTTCTTGTTTTGATTGCGTTTGTGGTGTAGTTTGAGTTTGTGTCCTGGACACTACGTCCATAAACTTCATCAACTTTTGTTTGCTTCTTTCTCGATTTGTCAACTTGGCTGTAAATTGCATCTCCATTTGTTCCTCTGTTTTCTCGGTTATATTTTTCTGAAATATAAGGTACATTCGAGTATGTAGAAACTGAGCCATTGTGATCTGATTTAATCACTTTGTAACCGCTATGCTTCGTTACATTTCGTTTACTAGACTTCTTCAGGTCACATTGAATGGCTTTGTCTTCCATCTTTGGTAAGTAAGAGTCTAAGTAAGGAAAGAACTCATTTTCGTTTCCTAAGCTTGAAAATTCTTTCTTCTCCAAAAAAGCGTCGTCAAGTTCATTGGCGGACACAAGTCTTCTGTCGCTCAACTTTCCATTGCGATCAGTGATTGCATCCAAGGAGTCATGACTTAGTTTGTCATTACTTACTTTTTTCACTCTGGGAACAATTTCTTCGTAAGTTGTTCTCGTTTTATTCTTCCACACTCGCGTTCCTTCATCTCGAATGCTGTATGACTTTCCTTCTCCGGGAACGTAGTGAGACGAATGTTCGCGATTGCTGCGATCAGCCACAAGCACAGGACCACTGTTCCACACTTCCACTGGAATAATATGATTACGCGGACGATCATCGTCACTCTCTTCTCTCGCCTTCACTCTCATTTCGTTTATGTAACTCATTTAGTCACACAGAGAAGATGCCGAATATTTCCGTCGCAAACTGTGAAGCAATAAAGGTATGAAAACATAAAAACGTAATTTAGACGCTTTGGTGACAATGACAAGTAGGCTGCAGTTTAATGGCAAATGTGTACATTCGGTTCACAGTTGGGCGAAGGACGCGATTGTGCGATTGTGCGTTCCTTTTTACCGATTAAGCACTCGTTTTTCAGAAAACCTACGTTTGCGAATGAAATGTGGGTTTGAGCTCACTTAATGCTCACTTTACGTGGGACAGTCGAAGGCTGCACGCTTTGTGCGACATCGCTGCTCAATGCTTTTTGAAGATGTAAGCGTATCCGGAGTTGCATCGCTGCATTACGAACACATTTATACATGTTTGGGCTTCTCAAACAAAGCGAAACTTCTTTTTCCTCTCTTAAGTAATTTAACAACAAATATTTGGGTTAAAGATGATTCAATGCTTTTTACGTACATTTTCGTTCATAATTACGAGAAAATAAATAAGGCGTAACATTCCCAATTCAATTCAACGTCTATTCTTCAACACAACTGTGTCTGTGCCGTTCTTCTCAATCGCTTTCAATGAATGAAGCAATAATGCGGTTAATTTTATTGCTTCTTTGCACTATCATTTAATACGCTCCTTGCATCACGTAAACGCACTACTCGGCATTTCATTTCTTGTCGCTCGTAGCTGCGATTACATTAATTCACACGCAAACACTTTAAAATCTCATTCATTTGTTATGCACTATTTTATTATTTACATTTAGTTTAACCAAAATACTATTTTTTAATCTACTTTATTTGATTACGTAAAAGAATTGTGCAAATATGATGTATTGATGAAATGAAGCCTCATCTGATGTATATGTGAGAGGGAACAGTGAACAGTGTATTTGTTCACCTGCCGAGACGCACGAATAACACTTACGTTTGTGAGTGATGTTCTCAGAACGTAAACATCCATTTTTGGTTAACAATTTCTCCTCGAAAACAGCACACGTTTCACAACTTTTTTGCTTATTATCAATAAATCAAGTATTCATTATTTTTCACGCGAACAAATTTTAATTCGAACTTGAAATTGAGACACACTTTATTAAACATAAATTGATTACTTTTTTCAGACTATTTCACATTTTGTTAAAATTAGTTGTGTAATGGTTATGCGTGTCTTCAGGAAAAATAGTGAAATATTCACTCGTTTTTATTGCTTCAGAGCTCATTAAATCCGAGGTCGTTTAAAACAATCGCAACCATTGCTGTCTTCTGATGCATTGCAAACAGTGTTTGTTCACAACAGCGACTAACAAACGAAAAAATGCCAATTCATTGCTTCGCGTTTAGAACAATGTGCACACTTTTATACAGCATAATTTTATTTCACACTTGTCACTCATTTTGCTTAACGATTGCTTCTTGCATTCGAAAATTGACTTGGCACATTTCATTTAATCATCATGAATTTCATCGTCAAAATGTTAGTTTTTACCCTTTTTTCAATTTTGTTTTTAACGTTCATTAATTTTTTAATGATAAAGTGTTCATACAGGTGCATAAGAATAAGTTTTGTGATTCTGATTCATAACTAATGAACATTAAATTCAGGTTCGGATACACGACCGAGCGAGATTTAACAGAACACGGTACATATTTTTTTATTGATAAAATGAAGCGCGTGTATATCGATGAAAAGTATAACAAACGTGGGCACCCTGTATTGTTTAATCCGACATGTCGGCATAAATCGAAATTGATTTTTTATTACAATTTCAACTAAGATCAACAACTCATCATCACTGTCGTCTATCTGAATAAGTTGATCTTGTTCGTCGGTATTCTTTGGCCAACTTTATAACGACATGTCGGATAATTCGATTTATACAGACAACTAGTGGAATTTACCTAATACCGACATGTCGGCTAATGCGAGGAAGTACGGTACTTAGAATAGGTCTGAAACTAAAGTTTCCTTACACATTGTTTTTGGTCGTATATGTGTTAAATTGAAATTTTGTAATGTTGTAATTTTGTAATTTGTAATGTTGTAATGTTGTAATTTTGTAATTTTATTAGTTTAATTCAAAAACTTTTATGTTTAACAAAATCCTTTCATAAACCGCATTCTAAAAATGTTTTGAACTATTT